>CAUYSK010122724.1:0-54732 GCA_963575035.1 Avahi laniger | reverse complement strand
TTGCTTGAGTTCTTTGTAGATTCTGATTATTAGCCCTTTACTGGATGAAAGAGGAGATATTTGATTGAGCTTTCTAAAAATGAAAGTAGGTTCACAGAGGAAAAATATACAAAATCAAATATAAGCTCCTGAGACCACCTTCTTTTCCCCAAGGATGGTAGTTATGTCACCCCTAGGGACTCCCCTATTGAGCTTTGGATCAAAATGAAACCACAGAACACTCTCACATGAACTGCTACTAAATCAGATCTCTGCCTTGTGAAACTGACTCATGTTTTTAGTCAAAATGCAGAACTGTGTTGGTTTGAGCCCAAGTACCAGCCTGCCAATGTGTTTCTCAGTAAGAGTTCTGTCATTTCATGAAAACATCTACTTGCTCTCAAAGTCTAAAGCCAACTTTTTGGAGATCCTAAATAGATGTCTTCAGCCACAAGTTATAGAAATAATCTCTGACTCTCTTAAATAAAAAGGGAAAATGTATCGAGAGAGAACTGAGAATTCAGAAAATTGAAGTGTGCCTGGTTGATCAGGCTAGGAAAATGGACAGAAACTGTCTTGTAAGGGCTGAGAAACAAGAATCACAATTATCTTTTAGCAGGAATGGTCTATCTAAGATACTCCCACCACCACCATATGATGCCACTGCCCCTGCCCCAGGTGCTGTCTCCATCTTGAATGGACGCTACAATCCCTTTGCCTTGTATCTGAGTGGCCAAGACTCTGCCACATTTTTGGAAGTCAGGAAGTGGGGAAAGGAAAAAGTCTTCTGAGGACTTTTTACATCACTAGTGAAAGGCTGGGCACTGCTCTTTACATCATGAAAACCACACACAATGGGGAATTTTCTCAATATAGCAGCTAGGTTTGGACACTAGAAACTCAAAAACTATTAAAGTTCATTATAAGAGGGGTATTTTTATTTTTTAAGTGTTTTAGAATGGCATAAAGCAAAAATTGATATGCAGAGCATATATATTAGTACAGATACACTTGTTGGTCACAACCGGCATCTTTTGTGACTGACCTTTGATATTGAATATTTTGATTATCATTCAGTATTTAAAGCCATATGAAATAGACTTTTTTTAGGATTAGGGTCTAGCTCTGTCACCCAGGCAGGAATGCAGTGGCACAATCATAGATCACTGCAGCCTCAAACTCCTGGCTCAAGTCATCCTCCTACCTCAACCTCCCAAGAAATAGGGATTACAGGTAGGAACCACCATGCCTGGCTAATTTTTAAATTTTTTTTAGAGACAGGGTCTAGCTATGTTGTCCAGGCTGATCTCAAACTCTTGGCCTCAAGTGATCTTCCCACTTGGGCCTCCCCAGTTGCTGGGATTACAGGCAAGAGCCACTGCACTCAACTGAAGCAGATTTAATTAAATAAGATGGATGAAAATGGTAATATAATCTTAGCCAAATGAAAAAGTATGATTATCAAACAGTGATACAAATTTTCTAGTGTGATTTATGAATGAGTTCTATGGTTAATTCCAAAAGAGGAGTCCAGAAATGCTTTGATCTTTGGCAGTAGCATGGGAATAAAGAGGCTAAGGTGAGGATAGTTTGGTTTTGGTTTTTGATGTCGTATGTAAAGCCTGGTGCACAGTCCTAGGATAAATGTACTCACATATAACAAACCATCCTTTATGTCATACAAGACAATATGACTGACCAAATGTTCCTGGTCATGAATTTTCCAAAGAACAGCAACAAGTAATTTGTGGTGGGAAAGGAGTAAAAGAAAGGTCTCTTTTAAAAGATAGTTATTGTGCTCAAATAGCTGAGCATCTAAGCCAGCAAGAGAGAGTTGCAAGGAAAAACATCAGAATAAATAACATGGGCATGCATTCAATGGACCAAAAGGATCAGCACAAAAAGGAAAACAAACTGGACTCACAAGATAAAATTTTAAAAAGAGACAACTACAGGCAGAGGAGGGCCAGAGGAGGAAGGAAATGGAAGAATCAAAGTGAGTCAACACAAAATCTACAAAGGAAAGCAGAACAGATTTTAGGGCCCAAAAACACCACCCACTAGGGCCACATAAAATCCCTGGTGCAGGCAGTCCTGCTCGCTGCACTAAACCTTTCGTTTTTCTCTGCTCGGCTCTGAACACCCAGAAAGAGGCCTCTATCTACAAACCTCTCCACACTCCCCATTGTTAGAAAGTTGGATCCTTAGAGCTGAAAAATTCCCCTCATTCTGATGAGGCCCATTATCCTTTGCTATACTTTTAACCACCGTCAATAACTTGTCCCTTTTCCTTCCGTTATTAGTCCTCAGTATTTATAGACGCATCAGTGGTTTCTTTCCTTCAAAATGTGCACATTCAAGTCCCTCGATCCCAGCTGCCTTCGAAATGCATGATTTTGAAAGGAGTGGAACTGAGAGAGAGACAAGGGTTATCTTTATGACGCTTTGCATATCCCCACTTCATCAATGTCTCCTCAATAATGAGAAAGGCCAAGCTGTACCAGGCATTTAGTCCTCTAAGTGGGCACATCTATCAGCTCTCCCTACATATTGATTAGTTGATTGATTTTTAAGATTTATAGACATGCGCTCACTGCCAAGGTCTCTGGGCACCTCTATGACAGTTACATTAAGCAACATAAAGAGGTGGACATTCCCTGTCCCAAAGGCTTCCTCTTGCCATTCAAGAGATTTTTAAAAAGCACAATAAAAGGTAGACTTCATGCCACACACTGGAGGTCATCCAAAAAAGGTTTGCTCGGGAATCAAAAGGAAAAAGTTTACAATATCATAACAAGCTGATACAACCCTTCTCTCCAGCCTTCAGAAATTCAAAGAATCATAATCTCAGATAAGGCCTTAAATGCCATTACTAACGGTTCCCAAACACTAACCCGTGGCGTTATGCCAGTCTTTCGCTGGTCCCAGTGAAGTTAGAAAAAAGAAAAAAGCCAACGAAGTAAGATTTCTTAAAAGCTAACTCAATTTAAAGAACTAATTAGTATTCTGAGATGATATCCTTCCTGATTTTTGACATTAAAATATATTTTGTTGTATAAAATGATGGTGATAGCAGTTGGCAGTTATTTTAAATAATATATCTTTACTTTGACAAAGGCAAAAATTGGCCAGGTGTCTAGGTTAATCCCCAAAATTCACTTGAAAATTTTATTGGTCAATGAAATTCAAAATTTAGAAACTACTGATTTTGCAGATAAGAAACCTGAAGCTCAGAGGGACTGAGTCACCTCTAAGGGCCCAGCCAGTTAGTGCCACAGAATGAATGAAGAGACACACCTCCCGCCTTCCACAACTCTGTGCTGGCACCGCTAAACCTCTGCTGTTCCGGGAAGTCCACCTCAGCCCTTCATGGTGGATGTTTGCCGTTGCCTGCCATTCCAATTCAAAAATTTTTCCTCTTTGAGGCATTTCTTCCAACTCTTTAAGTCCTGGCGGGAGGGAGAATCCAACTCTTCCATCTGAACCTGACAAGCTCAAGGTGCTGGACAATTTGAGTTAGATAAAAAAAGAGCAGGCTGGGGCCAAGAAGGGAGACTTTTCAAATGTATCTTTTCTGCTTCCTGGCTTTTGAACGGTGTGGATGCATTATTTCAACACATTTTTTCTTTAAAAAAAGAAAAAGAGCTGGCATGGGGATAAGAATGCAAAGAATTACAGAAAATCTAAGAACTGTGTCTAGAAAGGAGTTGTGGGTATGGCAACATCCCCACATGTGGAACCTAGAGAAATCAACTAGACCAGGGGTTGGCAAACTTTTTCTACAAAGGGACAGACAGATAGTGAATATTTTGGTTTTTTTGCAACTACTCAATTCTGCCGTTGCAGGCCACAGCAGCCGTAGACAGCACGTAAAGAAACGGACACCTCTGTGTTGTGATAAGATTTTATTTATGAAGATAAGCATTGCCTGCACTGGCCCACAGCCTACAGTTTTCTGACCCCTGAACTAGATAAAAAAAAAAAGCCTAGTAAGCTTTGAAGACACTTGTACAGCCACAGAAACCACAGCCCAGACTAGAAAAGTCTGTGACTGACAATTTGAGACACTAAACATATTGCTGTTGCACAGAGTTCTGTCCCAGGCCCTCTCCTCTCATTGCATATTCTCTCCCTGGCGAGCCTAGTCAAAGCTCCTTTAGCTGCTCTGACCCAGTTCTATTTCTCTGCAAACCAGCTTCCTCTGCTCCTCTGAGAATAGTCTGGACCGTGATCCTTGGGTCTGATCAGCTACGCCCAGTGGAGCGCAGTTGACATCACACAAACGTGGATTCTGGGCCCTACCCCTGACCGGGAGGCAGTTCAGTGGTGGCAGGGACTGTGCTGGATAAAGAGCCATGAACATGTCCTACAAGACCCCACGGCCTGTCCTGCCATGGCCCCCGCCTGGTGGCCAGCTCATCCCTCCCTGCTCCTCCGCAGTCTGCCACGCTCCAGCGACCCTGCGCCGGCCTGGCCATCCTCTCTCTCTCTTACCTCCGAGCCTTCCCCCAAGCTGGTCCTTTTGCCTGGAAACATATTTTCTTCTCCTGGCTGAGTCCTTCTTGCCTCCCAGGTCCCCATGTAGGTGTCATTCCCCCAACTGGCCTTCCAAGGCAAAGTAGGGTGCTCCTCTTCCAATTTGCGGCTCCCTGGATTATCCCAGCACTGAGTGTTCTATGCTATACACTATCTACCTCTCCAACTTGCCTGTGAACTTCTCAAGGACAACATTCCCAGAACCTATGCCTGTGGTACCAGCACACTGTCAGTGATCAATAAACACTTGCTAAACAAATGACTCTCTCAACTCCCAGACGCCCCTTCCTTCTCTATTCCACCCAGGTGAGCTCCAGAATCAATCATTCCAACAATTGTGCAAACTTTCTCAATCCTCTCTCACTCTGTATTACTATGCCCCACCAGCCCTGCTCATCCTCAGCCCTGATTCAATTTAAACATCTCTTTTCTTCCTGGGCTGCCTAACTCTGCTGGACAAATTGCGTACAGATGCCGGATGGTACCATTTCAATCGAAGGTCTCCAGTCTCCATGGGGCAATGAGTAGAGTTAAGCAATTTTGTAACTTTCTCTAGTCTGGTACATTTTCCATCCACTAGGCAGTTGTTCTAAAACTTTCCTGGCTTGGAGTTTAAATTAAGTCTCAGTTTGCTGCTGCTAAGATCCAGTCTGTCTGGAAATGTTGAAGGAGTGACGAAGAGAGGGTGCTCTGGAGTCTGCTGCTATGGCGACTTGAGTTGTGCCTGCAGCTGGGATTTAGACTGTGTAGTGGGGGGAAGAATGAAATCTGCAGATTCCTTCAAGACAGAATTCTCGTAAGACACAGTCATGTTAAACTAGTAACAGAACCTTAGTCATTGGACCATTAGCAGGGATTCTAAGAACAAGGTGACTATTATTCAAATGTATGTCTGAGCCAGTCCTTGGGTGCTGCATACAAGGGAGAAAGGAGGCAGAGAGCTAAAACTGAAGAGCTGTTTCCCTTCATATGGAAGCCCATCAAGGCCTAGGAAACCCACTTTGGAGCACACCAACAGAGAGCATGCAGAGGGGCCAGCAGTGGGAAGCTGCCAGGTCAGAGGAGCAGTGGGCAGCACCACTGCCCAGAGGAGCTGTGTAAGGTCAGTGGAGTGGCCTCTAAGCCCGGTTACACAGCAGCCACTGGTGCCCAGTGGGCATCATGGTGACCTCGACACCAGGGGCAGTGGGGGGTGTGGAGGTGTCCCTAGGCTTGTAAAAGACGCTCTGCTAACTCCTGAAAAACTAAGCCTAAACTCTTGAGCTGCTCACTGTGGCAGGAATATCAGGACTTAGGGAGAGGGAGACCATACTGGAACCCCCAGTCGGGAGGAGGCTGTCGATGGGAGGGGGCAAAAGTGGAGGAACCTGTCTGAGGCTGGGGAGGATATCTTAGGCAAACTGGAGAAAAAAATCTAAATTTCGTTCTATGGCACTGTTGAATTCCTTTAAAAATAGCTCATTCTGGAGGAGAGGGAGCATGTGATGGTAATCTTTGTATTTCCAATGACAAATCCAATCTCCTGGCACCTGGTAAGAGCAAGAAGACTAAGCGAATGGATAAGGAGATGACTCACTGAATTCCCTAATGATGATGACTTGATGTCTTCTAGAGAAAAGAGGTTTGAGAAGGATGGACTTCATAGCTACTATGGCCTGAATGTCCCCAAAATTCATGATGAAACTTAATCACCAATGTGATAGTACAGAGTTGATGCCTTTAGGAGGTGATTAGTCCTGAGGGCAGAGACCTCATGAACAGAACTAGTGGCCTTATAAAAGGTTCAAGGGAGCATTTGCCCCTTTTCGCCCCTCTGCCTTCCAGGGCAACATCTTGGCAGCAGAGAGCAACCCCTACCAGATACCGAATCTGCTGGCACCTTGCTCAGTCTCCAGAACTGTGAGAAATATATTCTATTCTTTATAAATTACCTAGTCTCAGGTATTTTGTTACAGCAGCACAAATGGACTAAGTCAATAGCTAAAATAATATCCATCCAAGGACTTCATTTCGATCCATGAATATGGATACAAGAGATGCAAACTGTCTTTATCACAGGGGCTTAGACTCTGGGGAAGAGGGAAAACCTCATTGAAATGTAGACTATGTCTACTTCAATACTTCACAATATTTTTAATCACATGGCCCACCAGGAAAAGCTTTACCTGCCACAGTCCTCCAGCATGAGGGTTGAGGGTTTGGAGGGAGTGGTCTGCCAATAAACTGTGGCTGGGCTTTGAAAAGTTAGTGAACTAAGAGAAGAAGCAAAGAAAATGTAAGAAACAGCAGCCAAGCCACAGTGGCAGCTTCAGTTAAGGAGAGGCACTGACAGCTCGTCCGAGCTGAGGTCCAACTCAGGAAGGGAGAGGAGTGCCACCTGGCGTAATCTTGTCCGAATCCTTTTACAAGTCAACTGATGGATCCAAGTGTCCTCCCAGAGAGTAGCTTTCCCAGGCCTGTGGGTAAGATTAACTAGAGTTCTTCTCAAGTCATGTCAGAAAAACCTGGATTGGTATGGAAAGGCAATAAACTTAAAAGCAGTAGGTCCCTTATTTCTTCTCTCAAGATTGACATTTATCAATAAATATCCATTTCTACCTGGCCTAGACATGTGATATTTAGTCATATATGTCACACTTGCAGTGAAAAAGTTCACTGACCAAAAAGATAAAAATAAAATAAAATATCAGGTAAATCATTCAAATTAAATATTTTTATTAGATTTCATTTTCCAGCTGTTTTAACCTAATAGAATTTTTGTCTTTAATTTCAAACTATATAATGCTTTTTGACTGAACAGTGATTATCTTTCCAGCCCAATGGCCTTTTCCTGTCAATGGCAATTAAATCCACAGAGATGATTTCTTTCTAACGTTCGAGATACTTGTTTTCCCATTGCACATCAGATGTTTTGCTCAAGTCAAGCAAATTGTGTTAGGAAAATTTTATCTGATAAGACAGGATCCAAAATTCCCAAATTAAGATGCAAACCTCTTAGGGGTGTGCCAATGGAAATGTTTTATTATGTAATTTGTACATATTGATAGACTTTGTATATACAGATAGGGCTTTGTACATATTGCTAGACTGAAAACCTGATTTTCATCTTCTATGTTCTGTTTTGTTTTCTTTAAGCGTATTTTCTGGGTTCACATCTCTGCTTGTTCCAATATAGACCTCCAAAAATTTTCTTTAATGTTACTTACTATTGTGGAGCTTCATATTTTATATAAGATTTTGTTTTTGTTTTTGTTTATGAAGATGGAGTCTTGCTCTGTTGCCCTGGCTAGAGTGTAGTGGTGTCATCATAGCTCACTGCAACCTCAAACTCCTGGGCTCAAGGGATCCTCCTGCCTCAGCCTCCCAAGTAGCTGATACTACAGGTGTGCACCACGATGCCCAGCTAATTTTACTATTTATTTTTTTTAGTAAAGATGGGGTCTCACTCTTGCTCAGGCTGATCTTAAATTCCTGAGCTCAAATGATCCTCCTGCCTCAGCCTCCCAGAGTGCTAGGATTACAGGCATGAGCCATCGTGCCCAGCCTGTGTAAGATTTTAAATCTCATTATTTCAAATGACCATTGCCTACCACTTAGTATGTATAGGTGAATCTTTTAGGGAAGAGTGAACAAATTAGAACATGAGTCTACAAAAACAAAAACACCCTGGATTTTAAAGCTCTTTTCAAACCATAAAAATGAATAGGCAAATCAGAATGAAATACAAAGCTTTCATTCTTCCTTTTCTCCCATCTCTAAACTATGCAAATCAAATCTACATGTTATTGTGCTTTAAATGGTTTTTGCAATCTTACAACTTTACTCATTGCTCTTACACTGGATGAATCCAACTGATCCTATTCTTTCATCCAGAATATCGTTTTTTTCTACCAGGTTTTTTATTCAGCAATCTAAAAACAATTAGATTCTACCAACAACCAATGAGAAGTACTTGACACAGATGTCGAGGGAAAAAAAAAAATTAAGAAAACTCTATTCTAGAGTCAGCTCTTTTTTCTAAATGCCCAGACAGGCAAAACAAACGAGCTTGCATGTCATGAGGCACAGAAGGAAGCTGGCCAGAAGGAACGAAAGCGATGCTTTTCCTCCATTTCGCCTTAACTGAGGATTAGACTTTAGACAAGCATATTTTTGTTTGGATTTTTTATTTTGTCTGAGCATAATACTTCTTTCTCTGGGCCACTGTAGAAGTTTGACTTTAATGGAATAATGATATTGGCTTTAGCATTTAGCTTTAATAAGAATAATAACTGCCACTTATTAAATTCTTCCTTCCAGGAACGAAAGTAAGTACTTCACCAAAAAATTGTGTGTGTGTGTGTGTGTGTGTGTGTGTGTGTGTGTGTGTGTGAATATGCATGCAGTTGTATGTTCTTAATTTTCACAACCCCATGAAGGTCTTATTACCTCCGTTATAAAGATGAGGAGGAGCTTAGAAAGCTTAACTAAGAAAATGTCAAAGGGAGAAATTAAACTCATGCCTCTTTGATTAAGAACTATGCCCTGAATCTCACTGCTAAAGTCCCATATAGCACTTATTGTACACCCTTCATTTCTAAAATGCTCATCACCCAAGAACATGGGCCTCCAGTCCAGACTCATCAGTGTAAGGTCTCCATTCTACTTGAAACCCAGGGCAAAACTTATACAAATTTTGAGCTTTCAGAAGCTTCTAGAATTTCCCAAAGTGTAGGCCTTCGTGGGCAATGAAGATGACATTTCTTATGTGTTCTCTGACAATCATTCAAACCTGGGAGTTGGGAGAAAGAAATAAAATAATAATAACCAGCGTTCATCTCCCTGAAACTTCTCCCACCCTGCAGGCTCGGAGGAAGAATTAGCTGCTCTGGCTGTTTTGAAGACTGGTTCCAAAAGCAGTTCAAACCACAAATATAATAAAATGTTACCATCTTTTGAGAATCGGAAAGTGGTTTCCTTCAAATCTAAATATCTTTATGTGCAGTAGAATCACTGATATGTTTTTAAAAGGGAGAAAGTTTGAAATTTACAGTTATAAAATTGCTATTTACCTCCATGGTAGTTGCGTATAATAGAGCACTTTGTAATCATGCACGGCGAAGGTTGTTAGAGCTCTTCGCTAATGTGCAGATGCACTTTGATGGGAAAAAAAAAAGAAAAAAGGTGGCACTCTTTCAACTTCAACTGAACAGAAGTTTTCTTTAATTCGTAGGAAAGAAAAAAGAATTTCTCCTAAAACGACATCTGTGTAAAGCTATAGAAATGTGCTGTTTCAATCACTGTTTCAAACACAAGGGATTTTATACGAGCATTTGTTACAGCTTATAGTTTAACCTCCTCAAAACTCAGTCTATACTGTTCACTTGTTCAAATGACATTTGATCCTTTTTTTTTAATTGAACATTTTGCTACTAAACAGGAATTTTAAAAGACAAGAGAAACAGGCATAGTAATTGCAGCTTTCTCCAGCGGTGGAAGAGCTGGATGGTCTTCCACCCCAAAGGCACTAAGACAGGAAGATGGAGATTTCCCAGAATTTCCAAAATAATAATTGATGTATTTTGCCAATTTTTGAAAATTTGTAATTTCCAAGAAATTATTAAACATAAATTGGTATATTCATTGCTCATTTGTGGAACATACAGAAATAGCCTCTTTACTTTGTTGATAAAAGAAAGAAAAAAGCAAAGAAAGTGAATTGTTAAAAGCCATAAATGTTAGCAATGACTTTGTCCTCAACAGTCTGGAACTTTGGACTTCCAACCAGGCAAATAAACATGACCTGAAACTGTTTAAAACAAAGTCAATTTTCATTTTTCATCATCAACTAAAAGAGCTTTTTCTATGATCACAATGCATTCTGATTTAACGATAAAAATAATAATTGGTAATAATAATGTCATAAATGATTAAGAATCTACCAAAGGTCAATACTATTAATAATTGCATACAAAAATTATGTCATTTAATTTCATTGTCACTTTACATATGAAGAAACTAATGCTCACATGGGTCACAGCACCAGGCAGCAGCACAGTGTGATGGTAAAACCGTCTTTTGGGTTTGGTTAAGATGTGTAGTTGGCCTAACAGAATCATTTTGTGACAATCAAGGCCATAGCAACCGGATTCATACCCAACAGGAGAGAAAGAAAAAAGTCTCAAATCTAATAGGCAGGATGGCCTCTCTTCAGACCGTGGCATGGTTATGGCCAACCACATGTCATGTTTCATGAGATCTCCAAGACAGCAAGAAACAACTAAAGGTGGGCAAACATTGGGAGAGAGTTTGTCATTCTTCCTTTACTGAGATCCACTCCTTCCCCTTTGATTAGGACGTTTGGGTTTGCTTTCACAGAAACTCTTCATGAGTTCTGCTCATCAACAACTCAGTGGTCTGAGTTAGTTCCTTACTCACTCCAGTGGGACAACCTGTCCACCTCGTCTTCCCCAGTCTATAACTCTCACTTCCTCAGGGACCCAGCTCTCAGGTTTCAGAAGCCTTCTCTGACCTGCCACTGCTCATGCTCATCACTCCTTGCTTGCCTTCTTTCTTTATTCCATATAGGGCTTGGAATCTTCCTTCCCCAACCATAAGTTCCTCAAGGGCTAGAATTCTACTTCTACTGCTCCTGCCTCTCCAGGTGCCTGTTAAATTGATACACTAATGATAATTTTATTCTTATTTAGTTTGAAGACACTGAACCCAGAGGATATGACCTCCAAACCACACTTATCTATTAGGGTGCCCATGACTCAAGGACTCGCTAAGATCACTTAATGCATTATTCAGCCAGTTTATTGATTCTGTTTTCCATCTGTAATAAATGCACATGCCCTCTTCCCAAACAATATCTCAGTATGTATAAGATAATTCGACTCCACTTAAAACCTGTCATGGGTTTCTATGAGTGGCTTAAGCACTTACTTTTTATGAGCTCAGCAATTCTGGGTCCATCAAAATTTTTGTCTGTAAGTGAGACTTCTTAATTATATTACTCTGGATTTTGGCATCACTCCTGATTAAGTAATCCTACCATCTGTGTTATTTCAGCTAACCTATGCTGTGATGTGAAATAAACCCAGATTTCTTGGAGCATAAAAGTTTATGTTTTGTTCACAAAGTCCAGTTTGGACTTTGGAGAGAAGGTTGTCCTTTACCCAGTCACTATGGCGGTAGAAGAGAGCAGAGGGGAGAGGGGCAACTGCCTCCACCTAAAAGTGACTCCTGCCTCTTCCACTCATAGCCTATTGGCCAGAACTGGTCGCATGGTGCCAACCCACTTGCAAGGGAAGCTGGGAAATATAGGGGAGCACATAGACATTCAGTAAGCATTTACCGACAGTCTCTGATGCACCATTCATTAAGGCCAATTCAAATGTCTTTTTCTCCATGACTCTCTCCAATCTTCCCCAAATAGGTGTGGTCTTGTCTTTGCTCCAAATTCTCACTACCCCATTGGCCCATGTCCATGTCTTCCACAGTTTATAATCTATGCCATAGATGGGATGTGCTTGTTTTACCCACACTTTCCTAACCCTAAGCTCCTTGAAGTAGGGGCCTATGTCATAGTCAGTTCCGTAGCCCCCTTTTAAAACCTAGCACAGCTCAAGAATGTTTGCTGAGTTCACAGGAATCAATTAGGGACCAAGGAAGGTAGGAATCCAAAAGAACCTTTGAGAAAAAAGGAAAAAGAAAAGCAACAAAGTTTGTTAAAATTCAGAGGCAAAAACATCTCTTTGGAAAATGCTTCCCCATTTTCTCATGTTCAGTGGGCACAGCAAGATGGCATCGTTTGAAAACATTGGCCGTGACTGAACGATCTATTACAGATTTGTTTAATATTGGCAGTTTTTTAAAAATGTTCCTTTAAACAGAGTCTCAGCAAGGCAAAGCTTTTCCTCCCAGCACTGCTTTAAAAGTTAGAAGGCAGCTTTCTGCCCATTCCAAATCACCAGAAGTAAAGTATCAAGTCATAAATGCCCCCCAGTGACTGACTGGGCTAGCTGGGGTTTTTTTTTCCCTCTCTACTTCGCAGAAAGAAAAGACAGTAAAAGTTCCTTCAGCGAGCTGCCAAGGTGCTCCCAGGCCATTGTGCAGAATCATTGTCAGGTTAAATTAGGGAGTACAGACTCCATGAGTGTAAAAAAATCAATACTTGATGGAAGATTGCTCCCCGGAAAATCTGTTTTGATTCCAGGATTAATTCGCGACCAAAGGCTTCTGCAAAATGACATGCCATTAGTCAGAAAATGAACACATTCTATCCTTGAAATTGGATGGAAATATGTCAGCTGATTGACCCGTTCTTTCTCCTCACTCTCTGGGCAGAAAGAGTGGGTGTGGTAGCTGTGTGAATTAGTGCCCCAAACCCAGTCCATTTTCAAAACAGGATAAAAAAATATTTTTTTAAAGTCCAATGTGAATTGGGAGTATTCTCCAGGCCATTGTTGGAGAGCTATTGCAAATGTGTTTCGTCAAGGCAAATGCATTTGTCTGGAAGGCTCCACTCTCCTGAGTTTTCTAAGCCTCAGAATAAACTCTACTAAAAATCTTAAAATAAAACAAAGATTTCTTTCCCCCCCTCAAAGCAGTGACCTGCAATATTAATGACAATATAATTTCTTTGTCATAAAGTAACACTCCTCACACTCTTGTCTGTTAGGCTTCTTCAACTAAAACCCTTTGCAAGAGGCAAGTACCAGCTCTTCAGCTGTGCTAGTGTCGTGGGTCTTCGGGGCGTTTTGTGACTTGTGCTGTTAGATCGGCAGCAGGAATGAATTTGATTCCACAGACTTTAATACACATAAAAGTCACTGTATTTATCTCCTCTGAATCAAATTAAATCTGATTCTGAGGCATCAGTCATTAGGAATGTTTCACCATCCCCACAGTGATGAAAAGTCCCCAGGATCTGTGACAGAGCAAATGTTTAGGGACACCCTTCTGTTCTTCTGTCCATACTGGTCACCACTGGTAACCTCATAGTCCAAGCCTGCACCGTTTCTAGAAGGCAAGTGGTCTTACCATTTCACTCAGGCACAGAAAACCACGTCAACCTTGGAGTTCTGGTGCCAAGCATCAGGCTTCTCTCTCCTCTCTGCTTGCCACCCGTCTGCCATCCGCGCTAAAAGACAACCCTCTCTCCTCCTCCTCCACCTTGAGTCTCCTCTGTAAGTTCATTGTTACAAAAACCAACACAAGGAAAAGGCGTTGTTCTCAAACACCAAGCTTTCCAGCCTTTTTGGCAAGACAGCACAAATGCCTTGTTAAATTTTGGAATAGAGAGAGAAATTAAAGGAAGACAAAACCCACTTACTCTATTGGTGGCTCGCACACTCACAGACACACCCCAAAGGGCTGGTGCTGCAGCAGCTCCATCGGAGCTCTCCACTCCGCCTCTGCCCGCAAGCACAGGCCTCCTCTCCGGGCACAGAAGGACATTTTAATCTACTTGCTGATGTACTCTGGGCCTGCACCACGACCGCTAACAGTGTCAAACATGCTGAATGTGTGGAACCGGAGGGGGTCATGACATTAGATGTTTGTATTCATTTTGCTGGGAGAGAAATCGCCAAGGTGAAGCTCACCTCCTTCCCAGAGCGCCTTTCCCTGCAGATACCAAAGACAAAGACAGCAGTCACGTGGCTAACAACCAGGCAACAGAAACAGTCCCCCCAGGAGAGGATCACAGGGCTGAGCCTCATTACCCACGGTGACTTCATTAGAATCCTCTTACTCAGGAGTAAATTGAGATGGCAGGAAATTGTCTTGAAATCTGCATTTAAAGAAGAAAAGCTTCAAAATTGCTGTGTAGACATTGGTGCTCCAGACGCACCAGAGAATTCCTCGTTACCCCAGCTTAACAGCTCACCCTCCAGACTGTAGCTGGCGTTGACGATATTCCATGGGAACATTCAGGGGGAAAAAAGAACCTTAGAGAAGAAAGCAGATGCCAACACCCAAAGGATGGATGGCACAAAAGCCAACACAAGTCATCTAATTCCAATACTTCAGTTTGCTAGATCAGCCTGAACCCCATAAGCACCTGAATCAGTGGCCCCAGGGTGCAGTCATATTAGCATGAATCTTCATTCTTTATAAAGAGTGGATTTTTGTGAAACTAAATAAATACACTAAATGCCTAAATGGTTATATTGGAAGATTTTCTCACCCTTGCTTGTAAACGGGAAGAGGAAAGTATCAAAGTCACATTAAACACCAATATGTCCTAGTAATGCACAATAATCACTTTTATTCTTTTGCATGGTCACAGATATGCTAGGACTATCATAAAATAAGAATAAAATTCCTGAATAAATGAAAAGAGAACTGTCAATATCCAGCCCCCTTCTAAACATAAAAGAACAGTTTCATCTGGAACTAAGACCACAATCTCTAAAATCTTTCTCCAGGTACAATGAAGATGGAAGAAGTTGGTGTAATAATTGATTACACCAAAATATTTCCACTTTCATACAAGGATCTTACATATTAGGGCTCAATTGCTGAGTCTACTTTTTAGTTCTATTTAGAGCATCACCCCTCCCCTGGAAACACATCCAGCCTTGCCACAGCAGAATGTAGGGAATCTAATGTGGATGAGGAATCCAGAAACTCAGATCGTTTGGCTGAGTCTTCCACTAGTTCCAGAATTCTAGGGCCTTCTGCAAAGTATAGGGCTTTTCTAAACTGCAGATAGTTGGAAAGATGTTTAGATCATGTTCTCAGAACTCCTGGTATTTCCTTTCCAGACACATTGAAGAGGTGTTTCCACACACACACACACACACACACACACACACACACACACACATTAAAGATGTGGTACTTCCTTATGCATTGAGGAAGAGATATTTGAAGTCCTGCGGGTCTCCAAATGTGTGAATGGTAAAATGATTACGCAAAGCAATGACTATTTTCCCTCTGACTTTTTCGGCTCGAAGGCAACTTGATGCCAAAATTTTCAATTGACTCATAATGTTTGCTGATACAGCTTGAATAATAGTGTCTGCGTATGTTCTTTGTGTATACTCAGATAACCTGAACCTAACCAGCCTTGAAACCCTGTTAAAAGGTAAAGAAGATATTCAAGATACATCTGAACTAATTTAAGAGTCTTCTCAGACATTCTAAAAGGACAGAATTCTTGGTTATTCTCCCCAAACTATATAGTAAAAATGTGGAAGTTTTAGGGCTAGCAAGATAGAAAGATGATTTCTGGAGAAGGCCCTTGCCCACTCTGAAGAACTGTCCTGATGTGTCCTCTGAAAAAAAGTCACTGACTTATTGGAATCACTTACATTCAGTTGTTAGAATGACCAACTTCTGCCCTGCTGATGGAATCCAAAAGAAGGCAGTAAAACTTGGTAAGGCACCAGGCAGGCCACTTTCTGATCTGGAATGTTCCATCCTTAGCATTGTTTTGTGAGGTTTGCAGAGATGTAACCCTAGAGGGTGAGCACAGGCAGAAGAGCGGACAGCCCACAACTCTGTGAGGAGAGCCTATCCACCTGCCCATCTCTTCTGTGTCCTCTGGCTTGCGGGCCACACGCAGGAGGCTGAGTATCACGCAGACCACCCAAGGGCTGTGAGGAGGGCTGCCACAGAGCCTGCCCTAGATGCGCTCATCACTCCTGACACACACACATGCCCTCTTCCCCCTTTGGAGATGCTTCCTCAGCTGGGGAAGGTATAGTCACGCCACTGGCATCAGAGTGGAATTCTGGGCTGTCACACCCCTGCCAGGTCACTCCCAGCTCTGCTTTGGCCCATGAAGTTCTGCCTTCCTAATTGATTCAGTTCTCGGGTTCCTTTCCCTTCCTTCCATCTCCACAGCACCTACCAGGCACATTGACATACACTGTCAATAATATTATTTTGGAGGTATTTGCTGTAAGTTGAAGCAAAAGCACTTAGGGAGGCGTAAGATCTGACTGGGAAACCCTTGGGAAAATTACTTAAACTTACCTAGCTTAACTTCCTGGCCCATTAGCCATGTGAGAGAGAGGTCTTGTTTCCAAAGGATGGACTTTAGTGCTGGTTCAGAGCAGATGCTCAGGACATCTTAACAACACCCCCACCCCCTTCTCCACGTGCCTATTCCTTGTCTTTCCAACTACAGTGTGAGCAGCTCAAATGAAGTGACCGCATCTCTCACCAGGCACTTCTAAGGAGTATGATGTGGTTCGAAGTTGAAGATAACTGGGTTCAAATCCCAGCTCCCACTATCTACCATTTCTCTCCCTGCCTGTGAAAGTTTGAACAAGTCGTTTAGTCTCTTGAAATCTCAACTTCCTCATCCACTGGGGCTGAAATAATAATCACTGCACAGGCTGATGTGAGAACCGATGACATGAGTGCCTAGCACAGGACAGGCACTTGGTAGGTGGTCCATAAAAGGATCATCTTTTTTCCTGGTAAATGTTCTTCCATTTTGATACACTGTATCTAAATAATGCTTCTGGCAGGCCCTCAATACCAAGAGGGATGGGATTCATTCTTCCAGTTTTTGGTCAGAAATTCTCCCAAAATATAATATCATGTCTTCTTACTTCTTGAACACTGCAGATCCCTGACCCAGAGGAGAGCAACTTGCAGAGGCATGAAGCAGTCCCAACCAAATTATTGGAGTAAGCTACTGAGTCAAAAGACAGTTATTTTCAGGATTTACCTTTAATTCCAATTTCTTTTCTTTCCGAACTCATTCTCCTTACAGTATATAGCAAGGAAAGCAATCTTAAGAAAAAGATCATTCATTTATTCACTGTTCTAGGTGTTGAAAGGGATGTAGAGACAAATTTACGAAAGCAAAAAAAAAAAAAAAAAAAGATTGGCTGGATTATGAAATCTCATAAAGGAAAATTTGAGTAAGATCTTACTCCCAAACCAAATTTTCCTGCGCAAGCCAGAACAATGAAACTTTGAATGATAATCACATTTTGGTTTTGAAGTCCATTTAGGCATTTCTTAAAGGAATTAGTTTGTAGGCTTTTTTTTCTACTTTGTCTTATAAAGGACAATGAACTTCATGTATGACTTTCCATCAGAATTTGCAGGTTGTAGTTCTCAGGAGTTAATGACTTTTTTCTCTTCAATTTACCTCGCAAGATGAAGCAGAGCTGCACTAGAGTTTTCCTACGGCAAGGCAGCTGGTCAATACCTTGCTGCTTGCTCTGTCGATGCCATCAAAATATTGTTTAATAATTTAGGAGCAACCATGTAATTTTCTTCCCTAGCAAGAGCAAATTAGGCATTTACTAAATAATTGACAAAAATACTTAATTCTAGGGATGTCTTGAGAATGTGCTATTATTCAAAAAAGAATTTAAGATAAAATTTTTCTTCAACTATTCAACATGTTACTTTTATTTTCACACTATTTTCATGCCTGATCATATCTTGAAAGTTATGTCAGAGTTTGTTCCCCTCAATCCTGATTTCCTGCCTGCAAAGTACTATACAAGTATCCATACAGGGTAGGTATGTGCCATCCTTGGTCAAGATCGCTTGGAAAGGTGGGCTGGGGCTCAAGTGGGTCAAAGACTCTCTTCTTTAGGCCTGTACCAACCAGGGACACAAATGGGAGCACCAGGGATTTGGGTCCTTAGGGTTTTAATGTCAAATAAAGAGAAGCTCTCATCAAGGACACTCAGACTTGGAACTCTTTGCCCTGGCCATCTGCCAGAGAGGTGCTCACTCATCATCGGTCTCCTGGGCTGAGATCTAGCTGTTCGGTCAGGCTGTCTCTTAATTATCCCATTTGCAGGCCTTTAGGCATTTTATTTAACACTTAACTACCAAAATGTCCTAGGGAGACTTACAATTCAAAGGCCAGTATATTAACTCATGATTTTACAAGTTTGAAGATAGGGAAAGAGTGGTATCAGGTCTTCTGTCCCTATTTCAACAAATAGTCATTGTCTAGAATGTTCTCACTGTACTCTCCCCAAAGGGCAAGTCCCATAATGATACTTCAAATTATTCAAATAAGAGCCAACAATCAATCTCTCTCTCTCCCTCTCTCTCCCTCCCTCTGTAAGGAAAACATCAGCCCACCTCTCCAATACCATCTTCTTCCTACCTGAACACTGCAGCCTCCCTTGTAGCTCACATCTCTTCAGCGCCCATCGTGTGTTAAATGCTCTCTGGCCTCACTGGCAGCAGAATGAGAGATTGTTCCAGAATCCTCAAACCCCGTCCCCAGCTATAGAGACCCAAAAGTCATTCTGTGTTATTCTAGGGACCACCCTTATGGACAGTGATACACATGACTAGAATTTCAGCAGAGGATACTGTTCTAACAATGCCTACCTCTTGGGCTGTGAAATCCAGGCTACGTTTTATATAGTGTCATGATCATATGCACTCATTATAGCAATCAAAATAATTAAAGAGCATTTTAACCTTTTCTTGAATCTCTCAAGGAACATTGTCACACTCAATAGCACTTCTTTAAAAGCACTTTTCTTTTCCTCTCTTATTTTCACACATCTTGTGACCCTTCAGGAAAACTCCCTCTATACACGTCCTTCTCCTAATTCTATACCCCAGGTGTTCTTGGCATCTGCCTGTCCACACAGCTTTGGCTTTTGTTCTCCTCCCCTTTGGTTCCCACCACTCTAGTCCGATCTCTTTCTTCCCTATCATAAAATCCCATGGTTGATTAAAAAAAAAAGCACAGAGTAATAAACACAAAGTTCATGTTCTAGTGAAGAAACAGACACAGTAAATAAACAAGCAGTGAACCGAAATTATCAGATAGAGTGTGTTTTCTGACAGACACAGTGCCACAAAGGAAACAGAATTTGGTGACGTGAAAAGGAGAAATGGTACAGGAGAACAGGGTCACTGCAGATTAGATGTCAAGAAAGACATTTCTGAGGACACAGCTTTAAAGCTGACATCTAGGACGGGTGCAGTAGCTCACACCTGTAATCCTAGCACTTTGAGAGGCTGAGGCAAGAGGATTGCTTGAGGCTAGGAGTTCGAGACCAGCGTGGACAACATATTGAGACCTCATCTCTAGAAAAAATAAAAAAGTTAGCCAGGCATGGTGGTGCAAACCTGTAGGCCCAGCTACTTGGGAGACTGGGACAGGAAGATCACTTGAGCCCAGGAGTTTGAGGTTACAGTGAGCTATCATGATGCCACTGCACTCCATCCAGCCTGGGGGACAGAGAGAGACTCTGGCTCAAAATAATAATAATAATAAAGCTGACATCTGCATGACAAGAGAAAGCTACTCTTGCAAACATTTGGGAGAAAAGTTCCCAAGAAGAGGGAACAGCTAGTGCAATGTCCCTAATGTGGAAATAAGCTTAGCATGATGATACTTACAAAGCAGAGGAGGAGAGAGATGTCTGGAATGAATTCTTAGAACTGCCTTAGTCTTTTACCTCCTCCCATCAATGCCCTGAAGCCTGAGCACAACCAAGGTGGAGCCCCCAAAGGACAGGCTACAGTAGACCTTACCTCTCTTTACCAATGTTCTCTGCCCACCCTGCGGGGGGAACTAAAGTACCCACCCCATTGACCCAGGTGCACTCATGTCACTTGTTTGGCTCAGTGATTTGGGATATGATATGAGTCACTTCCGTGTCACTTTGTGCTTTCTCTTTCCCCTCTGCCAGGTCACCAGCAGTGTTCCAGAAAATGACTGCTCTATTAGCCTAGGTCCTGATATGAAGAAGGCAATGATGTGGAACAAAGCCCTCAGCCAACCCACTATGGAAGTGATGTGAGCAAGAAATAAACTTTCACTGTTGTATCCATTGTGTTTGGGGGTTATTTGTTATTGTGGCATAACTTTGCCCAGCCTAATGATACAGAGTCCTTGAGCGATACCCTACAATGACAACAATTCTAAAGAAAAGCAGTTTCCCAGCTGGCCCCCTAACTCTTCCCCATCCCCAGCCACAACTACCTGTGAGGGGAAATACCGCAGTGGCTCAGCAAGGAGTCCTGTGATGAGTTATTTCTCCCTGCTTCCTCCACTCCCACCCCCTCTGCTGGCATTACAGTTCCCCTCTGTCTGAGGGATGCTCCCCCCGACACCACCACTTCCCACCGGGCCTTGCATATCACCTGCTGTTCAAGATTCTGAGACACAGGCGGGAAGAATACATTGCCTTTCTCTCTCTCTCATTTTGTTTTAGACTCTTTTAGAAGAACAGGAAGATGGTGCTGCTATGTCTTTCAGAAATTTTAGTCTGATCAGCTCTTTTAGTCATTACTTTCCACTCTGTCCCTCCTGGGATGGGGATGAGAGGCAGAGCCAAGAGCTAAGCAGAAGCCGGGCGCGGTGGCTCACGCCTGTAATCCTAGCTCTCTGGGAGGCCGAGGCGGGCCGATTGTTTGAGCTTAGGAGTTTGAAACCAGCCTGAGCAAGAGCGAGACCTCGTCTCTACTAAAATTGGAAAGAAATTAATTGGACAACTAAAAATATATAGAAAAAATTAGCCAGGCATGGTGGCGCATGCCTGTAGTCCCAGCTACTCGGGAGGCTGAGGCAGGAGGATCACTTGAGCCCAGGAGTTTGAGGTTGTTGTGAGCTAGGCTGACACCACGGCACTAACTCTAGCCCGGGCAACACAGTGAGACTTTGTCTCAAAAAAAAAAAAAAGAGCTAAGCAGGGGGCGCTACTTGGATTGCTCCCCCATCCCAAGTGTGTCTGTGCCCAGCCCATTGAGCCTGACCATCTCTCCTTTGGGATACATTTTTCTGCAAGAGGCTCTTTAGTCCCTCCTATAAATAGCATTCTAGTAAGCTGCTCTGCTAGAAGAGAACTCCCTTTGGTGAAGGAAACTTGGGCCTAAGTTGAGAGATCCGCACTGTAGGGAGCATCCTTAACCAAAGACCCCAGCTGCTGTGCTTTGGAATCCATCATGATTTCAAGGCCATGCTTCCTACTGGCTGCTACCAGCCAACAACCCGGCAGCAGGAGTACCCAGGCAGGCCTATTCCTAGGAGATACGGGGTCCTGCTAACAAACAGCTTTGGCTTGAGGACACCCGAACAGCTGTACTGAACTTGTCTTGGAATACACGGCAGTCTAGGACATTTCCATTCAACTTTTTCCTTTCCTTCTCTTCTTCATACAGGATCAGCCTTGCCTTGTGGTCTAATGATTCTCCCAGCTTTATCCAGCACCTTCCCTGTCTTCTCTCACACAGGTGTTCCCTCCAATAAGTCATGATACTTTTAGTCCTATCTTAGCACTTGCTTCTCAAAGGAGTTTAGACTAACGTGCCCTGCTAATCCTCTAAATATTTAGCCATAAAAGTGGAACAGCTGTCAGTTGGGAGAAGCATCACATCGTGAATTTTAAACTCCCCAACTAATGGAAAAATAAACCAGCAAACAATACTCTGGAAAAACAGATCCAGTATATAAGATTCATTGCAATTGAACGCACACATTTAGTGATAAAGTAAGTGCTGATTAAAACCATAACAAGATACCTTCTCAAATTGGCAAAGATGAAAAAAAAAGTACGATGCAGGATTTACAGTACTCTCACACATTGTTATTGGAAGCAAAAATTAATACAACTTTTCTAGAAGGCAATTCATCAATACCCATCAATCCTTTTTAAAGATGTACAATTTAACTTTCAGAAATTATCTTAGGAAAATAATTTGGGGTATATGGTATAAGATTGTGTAGCATAAAACGTAGCCCATGTATATGTCACTTGTGAACTATCTATTCATGTCCTTTGACCATTTTTTCTTGTTCCCTTTCCAATTGTAGCATTCTGTAATATTCCTTCTGCCAACACCCCTTATCAAACTGGCTTTCAAGTTCTTCCTTTGAAATAGAGCCTACCATTTGGCCACAGGGGCCTACCTGGTGCCTTTAAATAAAGGAAGCAGAATGGATGGAGACAGGGACAAAATAGACCCATCAAAAGGGCACAACATCTACACAGCTCTGGTTGACTGTGGCCACACAGGAATGTGACTCAGGGTAACCAAAATCTACATGTGGAAATTTTACATGAAATTGAAGATTTTTAGATGAAACTGAAAATTTTTAGATGCTGGAAACTAATTTTTTTTGAAGAGTGTTAAACTGTACCCCCAAATAAAAAACACTTGTAGGCCATCAATTTAAACCTGAAGTCCCGCACCGTCATTTTTATAAATGATCTAATAGGGTGTGGTAGCAATGCAAACAGACTTCTTGGATCTTGTGTTGCAAGGAACATAATTGACTAATGGCCCCAGCTGTTGCCCTTCTGGATCCTTCTCCAAGCTCACAGTGGGGCCACACTTTCCCCAGGCTGCACCCAACCAATGACTGTGCACAGGAAACGATGAAGACTCACTCTTTGTAAACAGAGCTCCCTTCACAGGTGACTTTGACTTGAGGACTCCCCATCGGGCTGAACTGACGCCGCAGTCTGAGACCCTTGCTACCCAGTCACCCTTCCTTCCTCCCTCTCTCAGAAGCATCAGACCTGTCATTCTCTGAAGGTTCTCCCACCTTCTCCTGCTTCCCTCTGCCCCCACAGTCATTTCCTATAGTCAGTCGTTGCACCTCTAACCCCGTCTTGGCATCTGCCTCTCAGAGGACCAACTAACCCATCAGGCAAGAGGTAAAATCAATTGTCTAAGGTCACAAGACTAATTATTGACTACACAAAATTAAAACCCTTACTTGCCAGAATTCCTATTTTAGTCAAGAATAACTTATATTTCATTTTAACCAACTGGAAGAATAGAAGTGCTGTTAACAAAAATAAGAGAATCAGGAAAAGAAGTAGGCTGAGATGGGTAAGAAAAGGTCATGAATTCCAGGAGGTGACATAATGGTAATTTAGGTTTTTATGTGTCATAATGGTCTAGACATAAGTAAAAGTAATGAGGTAGTGCTGATTGACTCCAAACAATGTCCTTTGCAACTGAAAACAGGCATTTATATAAAGAATTGAAAATCATTTCTACAGGCCAAAAAGAGGAACTATCTTTATCTTTCTGGCTATTGGCTTAAGGAAGACCAATAGGTACAGAAATCATATTTGACAAAATCTAACATCCATTCCTGATTTGTAAAAAACTAAAACTCAACAAATGAGGAAAAGAAAGAAACTTCCTCACTCGAATAAAAAACATCTATGAAAAACCAACAGCTAACACCATACTTAATGATAAAAGACTGAATGTCTTCCCGACTAATGTTAGAAATAAGACAAGAATACCTACTCTCTCTCTTTTTTTTATTTCAGAATATTAAGGGGTCACAAACATTTTGGTTACATAAATTGAAGAATATCTACTCTTGCTATTTCTAATCAATATTGTACCAGAGGTTTTA
Source organism: Avahi laniger (assembly GCA_963575035.1). NCBI lineage: Eukaryota > Metazoa > Chordata > Mammalia > Primates > Indriidae > Avahi > Avahi laniger. The sequence continues at coordinate 30,896 of CAUYSK010122724.1, read as the reverse complement.
GCCAGTGCAATAAAACAAAGAAAAAAGTATGGCATACAGTTTAGAAAAGAATAAGTAAAACTTCTTTTACTTACAGATAACGTGTTCATATATGCAGAACATCCTATAGAATCTACCCAAAAAAACCAACAGAATTAATAAAGGAATTTAGCAAGGTAGCAGGATACCAGAGCAATATACAAATCAATTATATTTCTATATACTAGCTATGAACAGTCAGAAATTAAAATTCAAAAAATAATAACATCTACAATAACTTCAAAAGATATGAAACACTTAGGTATAAATCTAACAAAAGCTGTGAAAGAGAGGTCCACTGGACACTAGAAAACATTGCTGAGAGAAATTAAAGAAGACCTAAATTGGTGGAGAGATATAATATGTTCATTATTTGAAGACTAAATACTGTTAACATGTTAATTCTCCCAGCTAGATATATTGATTCTGTACAATTCCAATCAAAATCTCACCAGAACGTTCTTTAGAAATTGGGAAACTTATTTTGACATTCATATGAAAGTGCAAAGAATCTAGAATAGCCAAAACAACTTGGAAAGAGATGACCCATTTGGAGGACTAATGCCAGCTGATTTTAAGATTTATTATAAAGCTACTGTAAATGAAGACAATGAGACAAGGTAGCATTGGCATTAAGACCAATAAATAGGTCGATGGGACAGAAGAGAGAATCCAGAAATAGACCTTCACATATGTAAACAATTGCTTTTTTTACAAAAATGCTAAGATAATTTGGTGGAGAAACAATAGCTTTTCAACAAATAGCTCTGGAACAATTTGATGTACATATGCAAAAAAAAAAATGAACCTATTTCACATTATTTAAAAAATTAACTCAAAATGGATAATAGACTTAAAAGTAAAACATAAGACTATAAAACATCTAGAAGGAAACACACAAGAAAACCTTTGTAACTTTGGGTTAGGCAAAAATTTTTTAGTTACAACACAAAAGCACAATTTATAAAAGAACAAAGTGCTAAATTAAATTTCATCAAAATTTAAAACTCTACTCTTTGAAATACATTGTTGAGACAATGAAAAAACAAGTCACAAACCAACATAAAATATATATAAATCATATATCTGATAAAAGACTTACATCCAAAAAGTATGCCAACAGATAATTGTAATACTTTAACTCCTAATAGGTATTGAGATTTTTTTAGGGACAGACACTGTGCTAAATGTTTTACATGTTCTTGGTATTTAATCCCCACAACCTTGTGAATTAGGAAATATTAGCCACACATTGCAAAAGGGAAAATTAAGTCTTAGAAAAGTTGGCATGGATTATTTCATTTAGTCCTTCACAATGACTGAGCATAGGCTAGGTTTTGCAATAACTGAAACCCACGAAACTCACTGACATCACAAAAATCAAACAAACAGAAAGTTTGTTTCCCATTCAAACAAAGTCAGCAGTGGATTTAAGTGACTCTTCACAGCCACCGTCCTCCACACAGGGACTGAGAGATCCAGGCACCATCTGGAACATGAAGCCTCAAAAGACACGGCAAGTAGGAGAGAGAGCTGGAGGTTTTCACACTAGCAATTCAATGCTTCAGCTGGGAAATTACACATGTCACTTCCTCCCACAGTGCACTGGCCAGAATTAGTCACGTGGACCCACTTAACTGCAAGGAAGGAAATATCATTTGTCTGTGTGCCCTGAAAAAAAAAGAGCCGAAAGTGGTGAACATCAGACATTACCCCAACAGGTAATATTTAAGTTGCATTTTATGTCACAGTTTAGAAAAATTGATAGAAATTGCTTTCTTCCCCAACTAAAATGTTCTTCCGGATACATACGATGGTCTTTATAATTTCTTTCTTACACTCTTATTCATCATCTTAAAGTAGCATTTGCCAGCAAAGATCCACATTTCCAGGAGTTTGGAATATCCTGCTCGTCTTCTTAATTGACAGGGCCTGAAGATAACTGGTAAAAAATTTAAGTCATGTTAAGCTTCAAAAGGAAAAGAGAGACTAATGACTGTCATTGTTAATGTATTTGGCTCTTATGAAAAGGTAAATTAGCCCACACTCCTATCATCACCAGACTCACTACAGGCAACGAGAAATAAAACACAAGGATACAGATAGAGTCACCCGTTGAACAGCTACAGGTCTTTCTGGTATAAAAACCAACTAAGAGCTAAAGGCATTTTCATGGTCAAATAAGTGAAGTAAATAGTCAATTAAAGTAATTAGGGTTCTATTCTGAAGAATTTTGTCTAAAACCATTGGTAGCCAATACGCATTATGAATTTCAAAACGAAAACATTATATAGAGTGTTTATTTACTTGATCTTGGAAAAGTCTTGACATCTTGAGAAATCCTAATGTCGGGCACAACACAGTTCAGGAAACTTTGCCCTGGAGAAACTAAAATGAGATGTTAGTCTCCTACACAGTCTCTCCCTCACACCTACTAAAACACCAGCATGGGCTAAGAACTGAAGCCCCCAGCTGGTTTCATGAGGTCACAGCTCCCTCCCTGCTGGAGGTCTTTTTTCTGGATCCCAACCAATGATTCCTCTCCCCTCAGTTCCCAGCTGATAGCCAGGCTGGATCATATCTGTCTCTACCTAGGAATCGCTGAGTTGGCCTGTTCCACTCCCGGTCATCAAATACTCGCTCAGAAGGAGCTCAGAAGTGTTGTAGAGAGTGCTTCTCTCTGGACTGAGCCACAGCCCAGCCAACGTTCCTCATAGCAAAGTTTTTAAAGGGAATCCTGGATAAATGTTTAACACCAGGCTGAAGGTTAAAAACAGAGTGTGTCCATGGATAAATGGACCATTTATGAGACTTATTAACAAATACACCCCAAACCTCAGATCTATACTCCAAAGCCAACTCACAACTCAGATATCCTATCGAGCTGCTTAGCCAGCTGATCATATATTTCCAGTGGCAACAGCCTGACAAGCCTAGAGCGGTGCTGGCAAGAGACATTATCAGAGAAGTTACTTCCATAGAGAATATGTCTCCAGCCATCAGATGAGTTGGACTTATTAGAACTCAAAATTTCTCAGTAGTTTACAATCTCTATTAACCACCACCTATAGACCTAACAATACTTGCCTCTAAATCACCACTGTTAAACAAATGAATTTGTTAGGACACGACCTTTTTATATTTGAACATAAACTTTCTAGACAAATTTTGTTATCAAAGAGCATGATGCTTAAGGGCCCACAATTGCTCCCGAGTGGAAATGAAATTCAGATTTCTTAAGCCACAAATACCAGGCTAAGTCTTTGATCCTGTATGCTTATACCAACATTCACAATGAAAAGCAGAAATGCAGTATTTGGGTTATAATCTTGTCTAAAGTGGCTACATGTCTGAAGACCGGCAACGTGGACCAGTGTCCCCATCACTAAACTAACAGTCTTCTGTACCTCCATTTTCTAATGTACAAAACAGAGAGCCTCAAGTTGCAAAAGAATGTATTAATATATAGTGTAATTTCCATTACTATAAAATAAATGTGTAATATTAGGGGGGAAAGCTAAAAGAATGTGTACCAAATTATATGTGAAATATAATTATATACATATTTTTGTGTTAGTATTTTCAAGGTGAAATTCTAGAAGAATGTGTAACAACGGTTATCCCTACAATTGGATTAAAGATACTTTTACTTTCTTGATTATACTTTTATTAATTTGCAATGTGTGTGTTTTTCTTTAGTAATCAAATTAAAATTTTCCAAAAACCAGAAAAGGGAAGTCCATTGTGTCAACCAGAAAGCATTAAAAACAGAAAATAAAACTATTAAAATATTAAAAGAGAAAAAACAGAGAGCATCGCAAGCACTCCCACCACCTCACGAGTTCTATAAAGAAGAATCATACACATGTCTGTCAAGTTTATACATAATTCCCCACCCCCCGGGAGTTGTCCAAACACAAAATTTTTATTCATTTGAAAGCTTTACTACTGAGGGAAGACAGTGAAAGTTAAAATGGAAGGAAGTTACATAACTAATGGAGATTTTTTCCCTACCTCCTCTCTTATCTAGAAAAATAAAATATTTAATTACTAATCTAACACATAGACTTACGTAGCTCTCAAAAACTGCATGTGAAGTTTCATTTCTTTACTATTTCACAGGGGGATTAAAGGCCCAGAGACTTTTACCTTCTGGCTGGTGTCTGAGCTGTAGAAAAGAATCTCTATATCTCCAAAAAGAAAAAAATAAAACAGTTATAAAAATAAAGTCACCATTACAAGAGGGCTGAACATATATCCTAGCCAGGTATCGGCCTTTTGGCTCTGAATAAAAGGATGCAATGTGTATCCCAGAAGCATAAATAACTCCGTAGTGCTGTTCAGGCCCTCTTTCCCATGACAAATCATTGTTACTACCCTGCACTCTGCCCACCATGCTCACACCCAGACATTCACACTCACACTTCCCATTCCAACAGACCTGAGCACGGCAGTTATTAGACCAAAGACATTCAAAATAGCTTCAAAATCAAATCAGCTTTTATTTTCCCTTGGAGCCACCTTGGCATGGCTACATAAAATATCTTCGATTGATGCAGAAATGCCTGGAGAGAGCACAGCCTTCATATTTGGGTGCTGATAGGTGCAGTGCACAATAAAACAAAACAATCATCCAGGTGGCTCGGCTAATAGAGTCTACATTAGACCAGGGGGACTGAGATTACTAAAAGAAAAGTATTATAAAATGTCTCAGGATTAAGCAAGGCTCTAGCTGTTCTGTTCTACTAGGAAAACCTCAAAGGAGCTGAACTTCAAAAATTACTCAACAAAAACAAGTGAGGATGAAGGGAGAGAGAGTGGAGATAGACAGAGAATTGGATCACAAAAGGTGTTAGATAGTTGAAAACAGTTGCACACAGTGAGAGGCATGAAATCCATTTTCTACCTGTGAATGAAGTACTGTCATTACCCATATATATTCAGCAATGCCAGGAAATTTGCCAATATTCTTCAGAATTAGGAAAGGTTGCTTCATCTTTCATATTTTCTCTTTTTTTTTGAGACAGGGTCTTGCTCTGTCACCCAGGCTGGAGTGCAGTGGCCTGATCATAGCTCACTGAAACCTCGAACTCCCGGGCTCAAGTGATCCTCCTACCTCAGCCCAAAGTGCTGGGATGACAGGCCTGCGCCACTGCCCCTAGCCCTCTCTATCAGAGTGGAAATTGGCAAGCTTATGTAATATTAGAAAATCTTCCCTTAATTTTTAATTGAAGTGCATTCATAACATGAAGTTTTTTCATGAGCAGTATAGATGGGGATTCAGTCCAAAAAAGAAAACAGGAATTAGTAGTTAAGTCTCTCTTGCCACATAGGTGTGAACTAATAGTGATGTGTGCATTTTACATGCCAGCTTCACAACTCACTCTGTACTGTTTTTCTTACCCTCGTTTTCTAAGCCCTGTATCCTAATTGCTCTTTCTAATATTGCATTTTGTATTTACATTTTTGGCCACATTTAAATTAATTTTTAAAGGCTTAAAACAGATAGCTTATATTTATTAATATTTGTGACTAAAAGCATACAGCTAAATCCCTTCTGGTTAACCTTTGTTATATTCCGGAAGTGTACGGGGAGTGTTCATTCATGACATCACAGGCAAAATCAACAGTCGGCGGACATTAAACTATAGAAGTGGTTCTCAAAGTGTGGCCCTGGACCACCAACCTCAGCATCACCTGAAGACTTATGACAAACACGAATTCTCAGGTCCCACCCCAGGCCTACTACTTTAGTTTTCTTTCTCTGCATGACGGATTACCACAAAAAAACACACAGGTGTTGTCTTAGTTTCCATAGACCAGGGTCAGGGCACAGGTTATTGCGTCCCCCACTCAGGGTCTCCTCAGGCTGAAATCAAGGTGTTACCTGGGGCTATGTCCTCATTTGACACCTGGAGCCCTCTTCCAGGTTCATTGATTATGGGAAAAATTCAGTTCCTTGTGGCTGTAGGATTGAGGTCCTCACTGTCTTGCTGGCTGCCAGCTGGGGACTATTCTCAGATCCTAGAGGCTGCCTGACATTCCCTGCCATGTGGCCTTCTCTATAACATGGTCATTTGTTTCTTTAAGGCCAGGAAGAAAACTCTCTTGCTTCAAATCTAAGAGGAAGCCATAGATAAAGTAATGTAACGTGACTTGATGTAACAATGATGATATCATCACTTTCATCATATAACATAACCTAGTCAAGAAAGTAGCATCTCATCCTATTTCCAAGCCCTGCCCACATTCAAGGGGAGAGGATTACACAGGGTGTGTACACTGGGGGATGGGAATCTTGGGGCCATCTCAGAATTCTACCTGTCACACCTATCGAATCAGAGCAACTGATCCTAGATCCTGCATGACTTCCCCATGCCTCCCAATTCTTTGGCATAGAGAAATTGAAGGAGATGAAATAATCTAAGGTTTCTGTCAAATGAGTGCATACTTAGTGCTTCAAAAGAAACTTATCCCCAAAAAATATTCAGCCATCTTGAGCTTTACAGGTACATCCTGCTCTATGTGGGAAATCAGACTTTCCACCCTGACAGCTGAAAGGCCAGATCAATCAAGGGGATAATTATACAGATCATTTTCCTGGCTCCCACGGGCATAAAGGTTCTAAGGGGCTGCATATTTATGCAGCTGCTGTTAAAAATTCAACCACAGCATTTATTTCAATGAACTCCTTTGACTACATGTTCAACAGATGTACCGAGGGACTACATAAAACATTATCTCTATTAGTTCAAATTTTCTGACTCCTTAAAAGCTTCTGGTGACTAAAGGAAAAATGCATCTGTAATATGCCCCCTGCCATTACAAATTACATTCATTGAAATACAAACAGCCTGACGATACTAAGTGAGTATTAAGCACATGCGCACACATGCACGCACACACAGGCTTGCTTGAGTGTGATCATTTTTAAATACATGTTATGTTTAAGGCTTTACAGTTATTAACAGAACCAGAACATATATACAAACTATCAAAACACCACTTTAAGCTGTAATGACCCCTTTTTCTAAGCACCTTTTAATCCCAAATGCACGGTGCTACCTGGGCCGCCCACCGATTAGACTCTGAGTGGACAGAAGGCAGGCACGAGTTTCTGGGACCCTTGGTATGACTCTGCCCAACTTCCAGCCCCAAACTTCCTCCCAGATAGAGGGGGGTTTGTAGTACAATATTAATTCATATAGGTCGGTGCCACCTCTTTACTGAAATCAAGTTCTTTGTCGGAGAGTTTACTAACACAGAAGGAAGTTGCCTTTGAAAGAGGAAAAGACATTCCTTTCAACACTGTCTGTAGCGGCTATTCCAAGACACCACACAAAGTATGGATCCCAACACCTTTTCTGGAGCGCCTATGCTACCACACCCTGGTTATTTAGCTGTGTAGACTTAGAGAGGGCAGCTGATTCTAACCACCTTGGGACAACATACAAAGAGTGCTTTTGCTGCCCTGCTGTCCTGGGCGATGGTGTCTCTTTGTAACTACCAAATAGCAAGCTGTCTCGAAGGGAGCCACTGGGCAAAAGCAGGAAAGGACTAGCTGCTACAAACAATAACCTGGGAGACCAAGGCCACCATGAGAGACATGGCTTTGCCTAACCTCAGGGCAGCTAGGAAAGGATTCCTCTGCAGGCTCGGACCCCTCTAGCACTGAGAACTACTGTTTGTCCTTGAAAATTCACCCTGAGAGGAGACTTGCAAACTCCTCTCTGTGGGACCCGGAGAGTCCCTGGAACTCTTTGTTGAAGAAACGGGGACTCTGTTGCGGGGGGCAGAATGCTTGGACACACACCACAGGGTGAATGGGAAGTCCCCTGTCCTGCTGGAAAGGCTGGATCTGAGGACAGGAAATAGGAGCTGTCAGTAAGGGGGAAGTTGCCCCCTGTCCCGGTGCTGACCAGAGTAAGGGGGATCCCTCCCTTGCATTACACTTATTTTGCTGATGAGAAACTGACACCCTAAGAGGTCATACCACAGCAAATCAGTGGTGATGCCAAGACTCACATTTTGGTCTCCTGATACCGTGTTCATTTTCCTGTATGCTTCCCCCATCTTAAACCTCTCATACTTCAGTCTAGATGAGCACATGCTTATAGACTCCTTTTGAGGCCTTGAATGAAAGGTAACCTAGAAATGTGGAGTAGTGTATATTTTCCCGTAGAATCATTGGCTATCTGTGGGAAGGGAAGATTATCTTAATCCATTTCTAACCTTAGAATCAACTCCTAGAAAAGCTAATAATATCCTTTTTTGGTCTTCCTGCTCTTATAAGCTGAATGAATTTCAATCAGCAGCAAAATGGCTTAAATAATGGATTTAAGAGAGAATATTGAAATAAATGGAACAAATACAGAGGACCTAGGAGTAAAAGTTGCTGCCTGTTGGCCAAGGAATGACCTTATCTGCAGGTTATGTCAAGCAGAATGATTAGAACTATGCCAAAGACACGGGGACCGTCGGGCCTCCCCACCACCTCTCCCTTGTCTCATAGAGGACCTCAAAACGAGGGGATGGAGTGGGGACAGAAGGAATAAATCATTTCATTCTAAGCCCGCAGCCCAACTGTGGGTGCGACTATATTTGGGGTTCACCCCACTCAGGAGGCTCCACGCTCAGCCTCCTCTGACAGAAAGGAGAATATCATAAACAGGGAATGGCAGTGACAACTCTCTGGGTCTGACCCAGGCAGTGGATGTTGGGATCAGACTGGGTTAGACTACATGGTGGATTGTTCACATAGGATGAATTATTTGGCTCAAACATTGTATCCAAAATGGTCCTTGCTAATGTATATCATTCCACTAAGGGAATGCCCATAACCACTTTGCAAGAGATTCATGTAAATTAAGCAATCAGCAAGATGTTTAACTATTGGTCTACATTCTTAATATATTTGATTTTCAGAAAAGGAAGAGCTGATGGTGGAAATTTCAGACACTTTTTAAAACATCCTTTCTTTCTCAACCCACCTCAAAAGTCACTTTCCACAGACTCTCCCTCTCAATGTTGCAGAAACTCTGCCCAGCGAAGCAGCTTCCCCGTGCCTGACTCCTTGCAGGAATCTTGGTCATTCTTTCATTTGGTCGCCTGTTTCTCAGGCCCCTGGGGTTCACATTTTCTTACAGCAGGCCTTTTTACTTCGCTTCCTGCTCTTTCCCCTATCCCCTTAGAAGCCCGATGGAAGGATTTTATTTTCATTGTTAAATCTATGGTCTCCATTTTGCGATTTTATTTTCCTGGTACCAGCCCTAGAGAAAAACACTTATAAGCACATTGGAGACTTCCAGGAAAGGGGAATTGCATTGAATAATAAAGCCCAAGCTGGCAGGAATGATTTTGCACTGTCTACTCCTGAGGGAAGGCATTTTAGGGGATGTTTTCTTATTTTGCTGCCCTCATCCAAATCTACATTCCTGGGTACCTACAGAGTGAGAGCAAGACTGTCCATTCCAAAAAACAATTTCATGTGAGTTTTTGTGTTTTTGTTTTTTTCATTTTTCTTTAGAAAAAGCATTTTTTTTTTTTTTTGGTCACTTGAGACCTCAGTAAAGTTACCTTTACTTTATACTTTTATACCTTTAGGGAGTGCCAATTTTCCAGAGGAGGGACTTAGACAATCTGACAGGGACAATCCTTAGTGTCTGCCGGTAATGCTTGTCCTTTCCTTTAACACAGCCATTAAATGAAGAGCATCACCCGGGCAGGTAAGAGGACCAAAGCCCGTAGCGTTTCTAAGTTCAGTCCTTTAGCGCCACCTGGTGCTAACTGCTCTGATCACTCTTTTATCCAATAAACACAAATTTCTTTTTGAAAGTCCTGACTACACAAAAGTCTGATTAACACAGTACCAAATCCACATAGGTAGGTAAAGTCTAGATTAAAGGACAATTTTAGCATTGTCATTCACAGGGTCTTGGTACACAGTGAACATTAGAGCAATTTTAGTTGCTGGTTTTTATTGTCATGGTTGTTGCTATCAAAGGAAGAATTCGAAAGAGGGGAATTTAGGAAAAATTATACTGTCTAAGACACAGTAGATTTTTCAAAATATACGTAAATTCCCTTTTATGAGACATAAATAATAATTACTGGAAAATCTAAAATATATAGTATTTGTTGTTAAATAGACACTACTTCAACTAATTAAAATGTTTGAAGAAAGGCAAGCTCTCTCTACTTGAAATTTATCCATAACTTAGGGTTAACCAAAATGTCAGGTTGTTTCTTTTCATATTTTAGAATATTCCTAGAAAACAGGGATGTTAGTGTCTATCCCTACTTGAGAAAACACAGCAAATAATATAACTTTGGATTGTTTCAGAGTTATCTAGGGGCCTTAAAATTATTATTCTGAAAATAAAAGTATATAGACAGAAAGTAAACACCTATTCAGAACCCAGGATGTGCCTTAAAAGCTGAGGTATGAGTTTTCTCATGTTTTTTTCCTATTGTTGAGTGTAGCAAAACATTTCTATTAATTAAAGCTGAACTGTTACACATGAATGCACTTTATACATAAATGCATATTTGTAAATTCACAAACATAATGAGTCCCCAAAACTGAAGGCCTAAAAGAAATTACCGAAGGCACTGAGCTATCCAGTGGTTAAAATTATGCCATCTGAAAATAAGTTCTTCAGTAGTGTATAGTTCAAATGAAGCAGGAAAACTAAGAGGGAATTGGTTAAACGAATATGATTATAATCCAAACTTCAATAACCAAAACTTCACAAATCGAAAGCATTTTTCTTAATGTTTTACATGCCTCATCTCATTTAATCTTCACATCAACCTCATGAGGCTGTTACAGCGCCTGAATCTTTGTTGCAAATTGGCTCATACACAATAGGTAAATGTTTGTAACACATCTTGCTGATTCATACTTGATTCTTCCCAGCACATTACTGTTTTAAAGTGATCAGGGACAAGATTTCTCACAATGATAGAGGAGACTTAGTAATAAATGAAGTCTTCACGAAAAGAGGAAAAAAGCGTATCGAAGTCCTTTCTTTAGTGCAAGCAAAGGCTGATTTAGAGACTTCAAGAACAACTGGGTTTTCTGCTATGTTAATCCATTTGGCAAAGCTACAAGTGCTTATGAAAATAGTTGTAAAAATATATCTTCCTTATTAAAGTGGTAGATTAGTGAAGATTACAGGCAATGCCTTCCAGCACCCACAACTTGAAGGAGGGAGCACCAGCCCCAGTGTAGAAGGCTGCAAAGGATTGATTGCCTGAGATTCCAGATGCCAAACCCTGTATAGAACCATGCATCTACTTTCACTAGAATTCTTATTGTTTTGTCAGTGCTCTGATTACTGACAAAGGTTTTGTGTCATTTGACCTAGCCTATTTTCCCATAGGCTCCTTTATTTTTAGTGCATGATGTTACAGAACACATATTTTTTCTGGAATGCATACATGGTAAGTGATGTTATAACAGAAACATATATGACAGCTGTCCAGAAAGTATCCAGCCATGTAAAGCCATTATATTAATGATGACTGGATACTTTCTAGACAGCCCTCATATCATCATCCCCATTTTATAGCTAAGAAAACTGAGGCAGCAAGAGTTAAATAATCTTTCTAAGTTCCCACCGTGAGTAAATGGTGAAGCTACAATTTCATTCCACTTTGGCTACAGATTCTGCCTCGTGGTAGACTACCTTGTAGCCATTAAATATGATATTTTAAATGAACATTAGCATATGTGGTAGTTTTAAAACATGTTCACAAATTCTTTGACTCTCCTCCCTTCAAAAGGTAGATCTGCTTCATAACATTGGTCTTGGCACTGATTTCCTGGATATGACTCCAAAAGCACAGCCAACAAAAGGAAAAATAAAATGAGTGGGACTACATCAAATTAAAAAGCTTCTGTGTAGCAAAGGAAACACTCAACAGAGTAAAAAGGCAACCCACAGAATGGGAGGAAATATTTGCAAAGCATGTGTCTAATAAGGTGTTAATATCTGAAATATATAAAGAACTTCCACAAATCAATAATAAAAAACAAATAACCTTTCTTTTTTTTTAAGACAGGGTCTTGCTCTGTCATCTGAGCTAGACTGCCGTGGCATCATCATAGCTCACGGCAAACTCAAACTCCTGGGCTCAAGTGATCCTCCTGTCTAAGCCTCCCAAATAGCTGGGACTACAGGCACACACCACCACACCTGGCTAATTTTTCTATTTTTTATAGAGACTCACTCTTGCTTCAGGCTGGTATCAGACTCCTGGCCTCAAACAATCTTCCCACCCCAGCCTCCCAAAGTGCTAGGATTACAGGCATGAGCAACAACACCCAACCAAATAACCCATTATAAAAATGGGCAAAGAAATTTAATAGACATTTCTCCAAAAAAGACATACAAATGGCCAATATGAATATGAAAAGATGCTCAACATCACTAATCATCAGAAAAAAGCAAATCAAAATAACAGTGAGTTATCACCTCACACCTATTAGGATACCTATTATCAAAAAAAGAAAAGAAAAAAAAAGAAAATATCAAGTGTCGGCAAGGACGTGGAGAAATTAGAACCCTTGTATACTGTCAGTGGGAATATGAAATGGTGCAGCTGCTATGGAAAATGATATGGAAGTTTCTCAAAAAATTGAAAATAGAACTACCAGTATGATCCAGCAATCCATCTCCTGGATATTCATTCAAAAGAATTGAAAACAGGATCTCAAAGTGATATTTGCATTCCCATGTTCGTCACAGCATTATTCACAACAACCAAGAGGTAGAGACCACCCAAATGTTCATTGACAGATGAATGGATAAGCAAAATGTCATATATACATACAATGGAATATTATTCAGCCTTTAAAAAGAGGAAAATACTGTCATATGCTACAACATGGATGAACCTGGAGGTCATCGTGCTAAGTGGATTAAGCCAGGCACAGAAGAACAACTACTGCATGATTCCACTTGAATGAGGTAGCCAAAGCAGTCAAATTTACAGAAGCAGAAATTAGAACGGTGGTTGCCAGGAGCTGGGGGAGAGGGAAATGTGGAGTTTCTGTGAAATGGGTATGGAGTTTCAGCCATGCAAGATGAAAAAGTTCTAGAGATCCGCTGTACAACAATGTGCATATAGTTAACAGCACTGTACTGTACACTTAAAAATTTGTTAACAGGGTAGATTTCATTTTGTGTTTTTACTACAATTGTTTAAAAAATAGAGCTTGATCCCCCCTACCCCTTGAATGTGGGCAGAACTTAATAACTCATTCTAACAAGTAGAATATGGAGGAGTGTTATCATATGCTAAATAAAGGACAGTGTGGCTTGGATGACATCAAAATTAGAAACTTTCTTGCTGCAAACAATATCATCAAGAAAAGTGAAAAGCCAGCACACAGAATGTGATAATATATCTGCAAATCACATATCTGATAAGGAACTTGTATCCAGAATATATATAGAACTCATACAACTCAATAATAAAAAAGACAGCCCAATTTTTTAAATGGGAAAAGAACTGAATAGAATTGAAAAGAATAACTTTTCTCTAAAAAAGTTATATGAATGTCCAATAAGCACATGAAAAGCTACTCAACATCATTAGTCATTAGGGAAATGCAAATCAAAACCACAGTGAGATACTACTTCACAGCTACTAGGTAGGATGGCTATAATCAAAAAGACAGTTAACAAGTGTTGGTGAAGATGTGGAAAATTGGAACCTTTATACAATGCTGATAGTAATGTAAAATGCATCTCCTTTGTAAAACAGTCAGGCAATTCCTTAAAATGTTAAACATAAAGTCACCATATGACCCAGAAATTTTGCTCCTAGATATATACCCAAGAGAAATGAAAACAAACATCCACACAAAAACTTGCGCAAGAATGTTCAGAGAAGAATTATTCCTATTAGCCAAAAAGTGGAAACAACCTAAATGCCCATCAAAACTGATGAATGATAAACAAAATGTGGCACATCCATACCATGGAATGCTATTCAGCAATAGTCTTGAAATATGCTACATGGATGACCCTTGAAAACACTACGCTAAGCGTAAGAAGATGCAAAAGGCCACATATTATATGATTTCATTTATATAATACAAATATAGGAATAGGCAAATTCATATAGACAGAGTACCCAGGGGATGGAGGGAGGAGAGACTAGGGAATGACTACCATGCATTTTGGAATGACAAAAAAAAATCCTGGAGCTATGCAATAGTGATGGTTTCCAATCCTGTGAATAAACTAAAAAAAAAAAAAAAAACACTGAATTATATACTTTAAACGGGTGAATTGCATGGCATGTGAATCATATTTCAAAATCTGTCTTTAAAAAAAAGACAATGTGTTTTTTGCCTTGCTCCTCCTCTCTCCTGGGTTACCTGCTGCCACAAGGCAGCTGCCACGACGGAAGAAGTTCATGTGGCAAGAAACTGAGGCCTCCAGTGAAAAGCCATGGCAGAGAGGCATCTTGACAGCAGATCCTTCCATCCCAGCCAAGGATTCAGATGATTGCAGTCCCAGCCAACATCTGACTGAACCACCAGCTAAGCCACTTCTGGGTGTTCCTGACCTTCAGACTGTGTGAGATGATAAAGATTTGTTACACTAGACTGCTGAGATTTAGGGTACTTCATTACACTACAATAGACATATTCTTAAGTGAAAAGGCAAGTGGCAAAACATTATACACATTATGATTCCTCTTTTGTTTAAAATATACTTGTGCATATACACAAAAAATAACAGATATTGCTGTCTCTAGGTGGACTGATTATTTGCATTTTTCCCTTTTAACTTCTCTTTATTGGGTGACCTCATGCAGGAAAAGAAGAGACAGGGGGAAAGCCAGGTCTACATGGATCTCAGGGACTGTGCAGCTAGTCACTCCGTTTTGTGGTTTAAAAGTCCAGGCGCGTGTTCCCTATATCTCTGGTAGAAGTGCCCGCTCCCCACTTCTGAGATATTTATCCAACCACTTTCAGGGCCTCTGAGAGCCTCTTCAGCCACTAGGCCAAACCTCAAAAAGAAAAAAGAAATTCTCTTATTTCTCAAGAAGGATGAAAGAGCACAACCTTAGGAACATTGGCCTTAACTCGCATTACCATAGCCCAGGGCCAGATGTAGGCTGTGACTTCAAATATATTCCATCTGCTGATAGCCACTATTTATTAAACATTTCTAGCCACCAGTGCTGAGCGTCATACTTAAGTAGGTTATCTCAGTTATTCCTCACAACTTTTTGGGTAAGAATTCCTTCCATATTTTAAGGAAGAGAAAACTGGTGTTTAGAGAAGCTAAGTTACTAGCCCAGAGTGTCACAGCTAGTTAATAGCAAAGCTTGGCCCTGAACACGCTTGTGTCGAAAGAAACAGAATAGCCCTCTAGAAGCTGGCTGTAGAGCGCCTCTCCCAGGAAGGACCAGTGTTGCAGAAGGCAGCAAGGACATCTGCTCCAGACCCGAGAAAGTTTGGTACTACCAGAGCCAGCTGCTACTAGAGCCTTCCCCTCCGGGAAGGCCTTTGTCTCCCCTGCAGTAGCTATCGTGACATCAATAATTCAAAGCCATAGCACTGACTGGCTGTAAATAATTTTAAAAGTGTAATCCCTGTCCATCCTTATTACTGGAAACCAGTTGGACTCTAAATTCTCTTATACTTATTAAAATAGAGACATTTGTTTATATAAAGGCTATGCCACAAGAATAAAAATAATACCTCAGATAAATGTTGTGTATTTCTTTTTAAGTTTTAAAACCAAACCTGCACTGTGGCCAGCGGCAGGGGTTGGCTGTGGGTTTGTCGGGTCCTTCTTCCCTACTTTGGCTCATGCGAAGGAGGCTGGCCAAGGAGGCTGGCCGTTGTTTGGTGACAGAGGAAGAGGAAACTGCAGTCCCTCTAAACAGCGGGCGCTGAAGTTCCTGTCTGTGGGAATATTCCTCAGAAAAATAGGAGCCTCGTTAAACCATAGGAAAAAACATACATAAATAATGGTTTCCAGAAAAAGGAGAGCAAGAAACAGATGTTTCTCGGTGCTCGCAGGGATGCCGTGCTGTAATACGAGTGAAAGAGAAATGGCGGACGTGTTCTAGCCGGCGCCCCTGATGCGGGTGAAAAGCAAAGAACGATGCCAGGGAGGACGGAGGGGGGATGGAGGCGCTGGCGCTGGGGAAAGAGAGAACAAGGATCAGGGAGAAAGGAAGGGAAGAGGTGGGAGGGAAATGAGGGCCCCTGAGTTCCTGCCTGGAGAGCCCCTCACACCGGAAGAAAGAGGGCCTCTCTCTCCGACGACTGTACGCTTTTTCTCTTCTGTTTCCCGCAAGGGATTTCTGAGAGGAAAAAGAAAGCTTCCAGTCTTCAATGAACACCAAGAGTTTGAGAGGGGCTCCCTTAGTCAGTTTCTTAACCTCCGGAGCGAGCGGAGAGTGGCACGACCCAGGCAGCCCTCTCCCTCCGGCCCTGCACACACAGCCGCGCACACTCGAACGCCCGCGGGGACACGCGCATGCGCACCCACGCCTGCACGCGAACTCGCGTACAGCCCCGCCGGCACACCCGCGGACGCACGCGAAGGCACGCACACGCGCTCGCTCCTTCGGGCACCCGGGAACCGCCCTGTGAAGCACCCACGGCCCGCTTTGTCCCACGGCGGTCCCCCGGGGCCCTGCCTTCCTCGGGAGCTGCACCCAGCAGCGCCTTGGAGTTCCAACGTCGTCCCTCACGCACCCCCCACGGGAAGTGTTTTTATCCTGTGTGCTCCCCTAGCAGAGCAGTTTAAGAGTCCTACCAATTCTGAGAAAATCAAATTGATAAATCACTTAAAAAAGAAACTTGAGGAAAGAAAGCAGGGAGGAGAGAAACACGCAGCCCCCGCTAAGCCGGCAAGGTGCGAATACCACGCTCAGTGTCTCACGTGTGCCCTCTCGTCTTCCCTCAAAACAAGATAAGGAGGTGGATCTTATCATCCTGTTTTGAAAACAAGGAAACTGAGGCTCAGGAAGGTTAAAGAACGTGTCCAATGAAAGTTCACAGCGACGTCAGAACCCGGATTTAAACCAGCCCCGCCTGGCCCTGCATGCGGAATCGATACGTGTGTGTGGCGGGAGACGGGGCCCCAGGGCCAGCTAAGCCAGTTGTGTCTAAATGGAAAGATGTCCAGCACACATGGCGCTCCCTGAAAGAAACTGGACGAGTCTCGGGCCTGTCTGGGACCTCGCCGAAGGGGGACAAGCTTCCGTGTTCATCCCCATCTGTGTCCGCCTCATTTCTGAGTCGCTCCATGCCCACTCTGGGTTCGCTTCTTTCTCATGCTCCTATCCTATCCAGCAGTATTTCAAGTATTCTTCTAAGCCTCCATAAATCTCCATTTTAAAAACCTCCTTTTAAAACACCGCATATAAAGAAATTAATTTTAAAAAGAAATGTGCCAACACAATATAGATTCCAAGTCACCTGGGACCGGGGTGACCCAGTTGGCTGTGGGCTGGTTTGGGGCTGACCCGTGAGAAGGGGTCTCCAGCCTGTCTTCGTTTCTTCAAATCAAACTTGATCTGCCACTGGTTTCCTGCATGAGTATGGTCAGTCGTTACTCTGTAAAGTGTGATAACAGGAATTCCCATGAGGTGGTTTAGAAAGGTTTTGAAGTGCTTGGGTGAAAAGAACCACAATGCAACCTTTCTGGTGTTTTTGAATGTCAATACCTCACACCCGCTTTTCAGTAACCTTTTAAGAGCAGCTGAAGTGTGTTGTGCTCCAAGCCTCTGACTCGGAATGAGAAATCGGTCACTGACAGTACATCAAGGCTTTTCAGGAGCCCATCCAAGAGCTCTCTCCTGAGCCGCAGCGAGGCCCTTAAGGCCCCAGATTTTCCCTTGCAGGACAGATTATCCTCACCCCACAATAGAAGTATGATCCTCAGGTCACAAACAGGCCTCAAACAGTCGCATAGACCTAGGTTCAAATCCTGGCTTCACCACTAACTCGCTACATAGTTTTGAGTAAATTATTTCACCACTCCCACCTCTATTCCCTTGTCTATGAAATGGAAATAATAACAGTACCCACCTCAAGTTTTGTCATTGTATGAAAGCAGATAATGGATACAATTGTACCCTGCAAGGATGAATCCCACTCTCAACATTATTATGGCTACAGCGTGGCCTCTCAGTCGTGTGTTCATTTTCTCTCTTCTATGGGCCCTATCTTAGGACAGACACAACAGAGGACTTTGGTGGCAAGGGGTTAATCTTAGACCTAGCAGAATGTACCAGTAACTTGGTTTTATTGGCAGAAGCCCTTTTCAAATCACCACTTCCTGTAGCCTCTGCCAGGGATTGGACAGTATCTTCCTTAAACCTGTAACCAATTACCCCCAGTACTGCTGAAGCATCCTCCATCTTTCTGTCTGTGGGGTTCACCCAGCCACTGTTGCATGTAAAAATCGAAGACAAGGCACCATGCAGCTGGGAAGTCAGTACGCTGTGCCATCTACATCAGAGACAGAGGAATTAAACCCCCAGCACTTCCCCCAGTGTCTCCTGGTTTCTGGTCATTACAGAATTTGAGTCTTTGTGGGGTGTGGGAGACAGCACATTTATAAGGAACTCTAGGGGAACGGAGTCACACAGCACTTGACCAGGATCTCTCCTAGGGTGTGTGGGGCCCAGGAAAATGTTTTTTTTACGGGACCTCTGGTCATATAAACAATTTGAACCACCAAAAGCAGCACCATCTGGCAGCACAATTTCATGTGATTCTACCAAAGAAATACTAGCTGGCCAGTAGGAGCTATCTGCTCCCCGGGCTGCCCTCCCGGAACTGGGTCCCAAGCTCTGGTCCCAGGACAACATCATGGGCACAAGGCTGAGCTCCTGAGCCATCTGGTTGACCCCCATGAGCAGTAGAGAATGGGAGAGTGCCCTAAAAAGCAGAAATGGGCACCAGGACCCTTGGGGGTCCTGGAACAGGGCCAAGGAGTCCCACCTGTTTGGTTCTGCTGACTCCTGCCCATCCCAGGCATCAGAGAGAAATTAGAAAGGTTCAAGGAAGGTGCTTCAAAGAGCAGAGCCCCCTGGGGTGCAGGGCCATGCCAAGTGCCCAATTTGCTCAAATCTCAGGACAGGACTCTGATTCCAAAGCGTCCATGAAAGTTTCCCTCTCTGAGTCAGACTCAGAAGGAACACCATTTCCTTCTCCCACTAGTGTGTGGACATCGTAGGATTCTCCTAAACGCTAGGCCAGATGGTCTTCCTCTTTTTTTGTATTCCAGCATCTCAAGGACCATAGCTGTGAACTAGGAGGTCAAATGTCATTACCATGAACCATTTGCCTATTAGTGACCTGGCAGATAGAGGTAAAAACAATCAGGGTTGAATCTAGCACACAGGAAAGCCAGCTTAATCCTATCAGGAACTATTTTCAAATTCAATGTTTTTGCTCAAAAAGTTGTAAGCCTGGACTCCCATACCGGCCTACCCCTAACATCTACAGGCCTAGGGCAATAACACAAATGAAAGACCTCGTGTTTGGGCAGGGAATCCCAGTGTCCAAGTTGCCTGAAACATAATCTAGAAGTAGGTGGGCATGCGCTCTTGATGGGCACACCCCAAGTCTCCTAACCTTCTCATCCCATAAGGAAGGCATAGCCGGAGGAGGGCTGGAGCCAGGCTCTTGAAAGCTAGGACCAGAGCAGAGGCCCTGGCTGCCGGGTCTAAGGGTGCTACGGCTCACCAGATGATTTCCGAATCCAAGCCCTACTTCACTTTTCAGTTTCTCCTTCCTCCCTCTCCTTCAGCCCACTCACCAACTGCTCCTTTTCTCTCATGTATAAGAATTCCTAGTTCCTATTTCTGAGTCATCCTGAATCTGACCTTGAAGCTAGTGTTATACAAGAAAGGAGATATTATATCTTTTTTAAAAGTCTACGGAACCTGAATATTTATGATGTGCCACATCAAGATGTCCTGGTAAAGAAATGTAATTCTTGTCACCTATGGCTACTGAAAAATGACTTTCTGGATACACTGGTGGCACTTTTTATCTTTCATAGGCTGACAGATAATGGGATTGCAAGTTTCAAGCAGTAATCTCATCTTACTGTGGTTTCTGGAAATAACGAAAAAACAAAAAAAGATGGCAACACAGCTAAGCTCTATAGAGGACTGAACAGACATGCAAACAAAATAACACTCTACAGCAAGAAGCCCTGTCCTATAAACAACCCGAGGGGAGTTATACTCTTCCCAGGGGAGTCAACGTTGTTCCATTTCGTGGATTGAAGATACCAATGAAGAGGCAGAACAGTGGCTCTGAGATTTGCCCCAGAAGTCAAAGCCAGGGCTGGCAGAGTCCGAGCTCTTTAATATTACATGATATTGCAATATGAGGTCCTAAAAAAATGGATGTGATCTTTCTTCTCTTTGAAGCCACGTAACACTTGCCTTGTAATTTCCTTGTGGTAGTTGTGGTATAATAAAAAAAACCAAATATTTGGTCTTTATCCCTGGTTGCTGGTATACAGCTCCTAAAACCCTTGGAGTCCCCAGAATGATAAGCATATCTTCTGTATGCTAACAAGATTACTGGTGACTGGAGGCCCTTAGATAGCTTTAGGATGGGGGCTCGTTGCCAGAAAGATCTTTCAGCTCCACCTCTCGACCTCAAGAGAAGAGAGAGGGCCTGGAGATCAAGTTAATCACCAATAGCCATTGATTGAATCATCCATACCTAGGTAGTGAAACCCTGAAACAGTGGGGTTCCGAGAGCTTATGGGATGGCGAATGTATCCATGTGCCAGGAGAATGGTTGCACCCTACTCCAACGGGACAGAATTGAATTGTCGAAAACCCAGTTAGTGTCCAGAGAATTGGTTATTGGAGTGTTGGAAAACATCCCGAAGTGGTTATCTGACATTGCCCTACATTATGGTCGTTTGTGTTCTTGTTTTTTCCCTCCTATTGGTTGTATTTTCTTTGAGGACAAGAACTGGGTCATACTCATCTTTGTACCTCTTATGATACCTAGCACAGGGCCCGGCCCATAATAAAAGATGAATAAATGTTGCTGAACAGGTTCAAATTTGTCCTTGGGTCTTCTGTATGATTGCACATGTTTAGGAAGGCTGGGCTGGGCTGGGCTTGTAGGTACCAGGCAAGTAGGAATCGTGCCACTCAACAGGGATATGTCTCTAACATTCCCACACAGCATGAGGAAGGAGACGCAGAGGCTGGGCGCAAGCTGGCCTGGTCACTAGGCCACTGACTCACAGCCCCAACCACTCTGCCGTGTTGGTGATTCAAGTTCATGCCTCAGCAAAAGTACGCATTTTGCCTTATAGAATGTACTTCCAGTTTATGCTCAAGTGGCTGAAATTTTAAATCTTACAACCATAAATAGAGTCTATCATGTGGCAAAATTGTTGCATATCTCAATCAAATGAGAAAGTGTAGAATAAACTGAACTAATGAGGAGAAAGCTCCATAAGAACTGACTTACTAGTCTATCTCAGCCTTTATTTTTTGTTTTTTAACACATTGATTGCCACACTAGAAATAAAATTTTTCCTTGAGGTCACAGTGTTTTATTACAAAAATATAATAAAAACTTTGAAAACAAAATGATTCTTTCTAATTCAATAAAAAAATTATAATTTTTTATTGTTTTCTGTGTGTGAGTTATATGCAACTTGAAAAATAGTTCATGCGGCTTCCAAGATGAAGAGATGTGTGAGTTCCATATGCTTCATGAGGCCCCAGGCTCAACACTAGCATGAGTTAAATAAAACTCACAGGGCAGTTAGTGTGTTAAAGTGAACGAAACAAGGGAGAGCCCTTTTTAGCCTTTTGACTTGCCGGGGCCTCTGTGCTTGCCTCAGACACAGTTCTTTGACCATATCTGCAACTTGTCCCAGCTCCAACTTCAGAGAGTTTCCCCCAAATACATTTTTAGATCCATTGCAATTAACTAGGAGAAAAAAGAAAAATGAGAATTGGGCCTTCAACATGCTCACTCTGAAGTCTCTCAGAGCCGAACTTAAGCAATAGGTATGGTCTGTCCTTAGGGAATTAAAACCTTCCCCCATACACACATGAAATCATTAATAATAGCTATAAAGCAGAGAGGAGACCCCCAGCACACCTCCGAGCACCCTAGGGCCAGAGCAGCGAGGGGACTTCTACAGCAAATCAACAGGCTCTGCAGGGCTTGTCCACTTGTGCAATGGATGTCTCGTGTTGACTCTGGTGGTCTAAACCCATACTCTCCTTCAACTACCAAACCACAGTGTGGTGAGCAACAGAGAGCAGGCACCCCAACAGGCACCCCAGGACGCTCGTTCTCATCCTGAGGACGGGAGAGTGGAGAAGAGGGGAGGGGAGGAGATCACATCATCAACCTGTGCAATTCGGTAAGGCAGATGCCACACCTGCAAGCCCCTTAGCTGGCCAGGCCACGGGCATGTGGGCCACCAAGGCACGTATTCTAAGGTGCAGTTCTTCAGTTCAGCTTGGGGAAATTCACATTGGTTGTAGCAAAGGATTCAATAATGCAATACCCACCTGGACTCCCAGCATCATGACCACAAAAGACCATTTTGTGGTTTTTGTGGGTTTTTTTAGTTCAATCCCCAGACCAGAGTGCATTCGACCCCCTGCAGGATAACCTCTGGCACGTCATCCCATCTGCTCTCAAATCCCTCAAGTAGTGGCATTTTCACAGCTTCCCCTGGGAAGTCATTCCTGAAGCTGAATGGCCAGGGCATTTTTCCTGATATTGAACATCCATCTTGTCTTTCCTTAGCTTCCTCCCTGTTATCCTGAGAATAAACTCCTGCCCTCAGCACTGTCTTTGTCCCTCGGTGTTTACAGATGCTTTTCCCAGGCACACTCCCTACACCACTCCAGCATTTGTGCACTCGAGCCTCAGAGAGCGGGGAACGCCTAAGAAATACAATGACAAATAAAGGCTCTGCCATCCAGCGGGCGGAAACATAAATGAGATGTGGGCCCAAAATCTCAATAAAGAAGGGATCGCTATCAATCCACGCTCCACGCAGAGCCCCACGACGGCTGCAGGACTCCGCTGCAGTGACTGATACTCTGACAACGGGCCCCTGTTCTCATTGGGATTCATTCTCACGGTCTAACACCTTCTGTCTCCCCAAAAATGATTTTATGAAACACCGAATTTATTTTATCATACGTGTCTTTAATTTCATTCACCCCACTTGGTATGTTCTGTATCTTACCTGTGGTGTGTGCAGAAACAGGGCCTGGTGTGTAAATTCTCATCGTGCAATCTTTTGAGAGTTGACAGTTTGCCAGCTCCCTGCTTCAGGCAGAGGAGCAAAGCGGGCTGTCAGAGCAGTGCTGCCCAAGAGGACATCTGCTTTGCTTTTGCACTGGCGACAGCGGGTGATTTGGCTGTCTTCTCGCTACGTTTAAAGAACATTTCCCCATGGTCCAGAAAAACTCCAATAATTAAAAATTGCTGTTGAACCAACTAGCTTCAAGCAATTCTCTCTTTTTCTCCTATCCACATCCCACCTCCGGCATGGACACAGCCTGCCCACCTCACTCTCCTGCAGACCTCTCACTGTGATGCCCGCTCTAAATGTCCTTTCCTCTCCATGACACGCAGCTTACATACAGAATTTTATATCCGGACAATTCCTTAAGGGAGAGTCCTCCGCCCCAGATGAAAGAACTAGAGACTTAGAGAAAAAAAGTTGGATCTGATACTCAGTTCAGGGCACTTCTCTTTTATTTCTCAAAAAATACATTTATTGAACACCTATTATATGGTTTAGAGATAAAAGACAGAAATCCCCCCCCTCAAGGAGCTCTCGGACTAGGGGAGGCAATAGATAAGTAAGCAGGAAATTGGAATCACAGTGAATAAGTGCTGTGCTCAAATAAGCAGCTGGTGCTTTAGAAATGCATCAGAGGGACTTTTAATCCAGGGTGAGGGACATCATTTGTTTTCATTCCTGACCTCCCTCCAAGACATTCTCCAGATTATAGCCAGAGTGTCTTTTTAAAACAGGTTGGAGATCAAATCATTCCTCCATTTGGAAAACTTCAGGGACTTCCTATGCATTCAGATAAAATCCACACTTTCATCGGGGCACACACAGTCACACTAGATCTGGCCCTGCTGACCCGGGCAACTCTGCCTCCTATCACTCCCTCCGCGGCCCATCAGATCCCAGCTCCACTCACCTGCTTGCAGGCTCTAGAAAGCACCAAGTTTTTCTTTCCTGCTCAGGCTCTTCCTACACCCTCCTTCTCTTTGTTCCCTCTGTCTGAAACTCTTCGCCCACCCACCACCCTCTCCACAACTCCCCACCACGTCTCCTAGTTTACCTGGCTAGCTCCTTGCCATTCTTCAGGTGTCTGTTTGTCACCTCCTCAGCCTCCTGCTTACAGCAGATCCTCCATCCCACCCCCATGTCCCGTCCCCACCCCTTAGTCACTTCCGTTGTTCTCTGGGGTTTTTCCCTCAAAGCACCTCCCGCAACTTCTGCTATAAATTCATTTGGGTGCTTTCATGTTACGTGTTTGTCTTTCCAAACAGCTGATGCTAGCAATTACTATTGGACATAAGCTCCATGGGGACGAGGACCTTGTACGTTTTATACACAAAACACCTAGCTCACAAATACTTGTTGAAGTAATGGTTCCCTGAGGAGGTGACACTTGAGCTAAGTCCCGAGGGATAGGCAGGAGTTAGCTAACAAAAGCAGAGGAATGGCATTGCTGGCATCTGGTGACGCTCACGCAAAAGTCCAGAAGCGCGACCACACGGGAGCCCTGGGTTATACAGCATCACTTGACATAACGTGCGAAGGAAGAATGGTGGGGGATGAGGCTGGAAAGGCCTGCCAAGGAGTGCGGACATTCTCTCGAAGGCCGGGGGAGCTAGTGAATGACTTCAAGGGGAGCAGCAATATAGCCAATTTGTATTTTAGGAAGGTCACTTTGGAGAAAGAGTGAGACCAGAAATATAGGACTATTGTAGGCACCCAGTGGTGGATAACAAGGATCTGGAAAGGATGATTCGAGAGAGATTTGGAAAACCAGACAGAATTTAGCGATCAATTACATGTTGTGGAGAGTGGGTGAAAAAGAAAAAAGAATCCAAGAGAACACCTAGAGGGATTCCTGCTGAAGCAATGTGTTGAAGAGTTAGCATTAATCAGAAGCACGGTCATAGAAAGAACTTGGTTCTGTTATGTTTCCTTCAAGATCGAAACAAAGAGTCACATGTTTCATCCTATAATAATTTTCTCCCACTCTGAACTTCAGCATTTCTTTCTGCAAACCACACAACACTGCCAAACAGGATGGAGCTCACTCATCTCCATCGGGTCCCTACAGGAAACAGATGGTTCCCTCAACAGGGGTAATTGAGAAGAGTTTATTGGCAGGACTATTTTCAAAGGTATGGACAGAGCTCAGGGAAATCAGCAAGGACAGTGAAGCACCACAGGACTGGTACCAACAGGGAGCTGCTGCCACCCGTGACAGTTCCCCACTCCTGCCACAGGGCCATTGCACTAGCTGTTTTCTTTGTTTGAAGTTTGCTTTCCCCACATGTGGTGAAGGGACTACCCAAAGCCAGTGCAGATTGGATCGGTAACAGGACCTGAACTCCACCTTCTATCTCCACGGTAACCTTCCCTCTCTGAGGATGTATGGGGTCCTCACTTCTCTCAGCTTGTGCTAAGACCTTTCCCAGTGAGTCCCTGTGTTCTTTTAAACCAACTTACTGGCACAATTTAAAAACTACACCCTCCTCAACTCCTCAACTTTTGTTTCTGTTTAAATCATCTAAAGGTTATTTTTGATGAAACTTATGTTTGGGAAGCTGTCAAAAGTATTTTGTGGAGTTCTATCCATAGCTGCAGTGTGCCTTAACTAATAAAAGGAAGAAAAAATAAATATTACTTCATAGGAAGCAGAAAATTGAAATGTGAGCTGAATAATTTTAAAGAATAACCCATCGAACTAAATTAGAGCTGAAAATAATTAAATAATAGTATCTTCAAAATTAGGAGCCCAATGGAACACGACCCTTGCTAAAAATAGATTGTTCCGTACTTTCACGAATTGGTGACTTCATTTCTGTTGAAAGTTATTGCTCACACTTAGCAACATCCTCTCTAACCTCTTCATCGGGATAAACGAACAAATTCATTTCAGATGGTGAAAAGAAAGTGTCTTTAGATCTAAAATGCACGATCTGGAAGAAAGGGTTAGAAGTTAAGGTTAGATTTCCACACCTACCAGAGCTCCACATCTAGCAAAGTGGGTCCCCAGCCCCAGTCCAAGGTGGTTACAACAGGTTGAGGCACGGCCCTGATTCATAGGTACAATATGGAAATGTTAATGTGAGGAAGCACATGCAAAACCAGAAGGGACGTTTAATTATTCACAAAAAATAGCTTGGCATAATTTTCAAATTCTTTTTGAAAGCAAAACACAACTATTTAATTTTGAAATTACTTGTCAAAACATCCTAAATAATTTAAAATAAGAGCTATTTTTGTTATTCCTAAATTAAAAGTAAGTTTGCCTGTGATGTTTTCTTCTTTGACAGACATCAATAAATTCGTGCCATGGGCCTCCTTTCTTTCTGCTTTGACCCTGAGCCTAACATTGTCCCTGTTTTAAGGTATTCTTCACCAAAGTAGTATATAAATAGACTTTAAAAGTACATTGGAAAGAGTTCCCAGTCTGATCGCCTAACGTTTCACATATATCATCTTATGTACTCCGTACACAACAGGTGAGAGAGAGTTTTTGCCACACTGTGCAAATCAGCAAACTAAAGCAGGAAAAGATTTTATTTAATCTTTTGAATTAAAAGTTACTGTTTTTTATTCAGTAATTATTTTTCCTGAATGACAAAATCAAAATTATACATGAGCCAGGTCTGTCTGACTCCAACTTGTGTGTGTCTGTGTGTCTGTTTTAACACACTCTAGGTATCAAAGCTGGCTTCAGCATTATTTTCCCCAACATTAAAAATGTTTTTATTGTCTCTGGAAGCTACTATTGCCAATAAAAATCACCCTAAATTTTCATGTTCTTTGCAGGTCATCTGATTTTTCCCTTTGGTGACTTTCAGAGTTTTCTCTCCATCCTCGACTTTCTGCCATCTCACCCTGCAGTTTCACTGTAGTATGCCTTGTGTACTTTTTAACCCTACTCAGCAGCCCATGGGCATTTTAAATGAGTCTTGCTTTTCTTCCTTTATGGAAACTTCTCAGCTATTATATCTTTGAATATTTCTTGTGCCATTCTCTCTATCATCTCACTCCTATTAGACATTTGTTGGAGCTTCTTATTCTGTAAGTTTTGCCTATGAATTCATCTTCCATGGAAATATTGATCTGTGGAAGCTTTTCTCTTGAGTGCCTTATATTGTAGAAGCCATGAGACAGGCGGAGGGATTCTAAATTGCTTCTATCTGGGACCTGGAGGGTTTGGTTTTTGATCTGTCCCTCAGCTTGGGATTTCCATACTGCACCACTGAGGACTCAGGGTTCTGAGCCCTGCCTGTGTGGTGAAACTCCAGCCCCTGTAGCCTGCATTCAGTCCAGGTCCTCCATGCACCTCATGGGTTCTTCTGCCATTTACTGCCGTGGCCTCCTTACCTGCTTTGAAACCTTGAGACTTCCCTTATCGCTTTTGAGCTTATTGTTTAAATAGTTTATCTATTATTTATATATTTGGAAGAGAAAGAGAGTTAAGCTAGTAGCCAGATGTCTTCTCTAAGAAACAAAAATTTATAGATTTTTAAAGAAATTGCACACATAGTACATATTGCATTGAAACAAATTTGAAACTACCCCAGGGCCAGGCACAGTGGCTCACACCTGTAATAGCAGCACCTTGGGAGGCCAAGGTGGGAGGATTGCTTGAATCCAGGAGTTCAAGTCTGGACAACATAGCAAGACCCTGTCTCTACCAAAAATTTAAAAATTAGCTGGGCATGGTGGTACACACCTGGATTCCAGCTACCTGGGAGACTGAGGCAGGAGGATCATTTGAGCCCAGGAGTTTGAGGCTGCAGTGAGCTATGACAATGCCACTGCACTCCAGCCTGGGCAACAGAGTGAGACTCTACCTCAAAAAAAAAAAAATTGCCAAAGTATATAAGCAGTAAATGTTACTCTCCTTTCCAAACCCACTCCCTAGTGTTAACCATCAATAACAGTTTAAAACATGGGTCCTTCCACTGCTGGTGGGACTGCAAATTAGTGCAACCTCTGTGGAAAAGAATTTGAAGATTCCTCAAAGAGCTAAAAATAGAAATACCATTCGATCCAGCAATAGCACTATTAGGCATCTACCCAAAAGAACAAAAAAACATTCTAAGATAAAGATACCTGCACCCGAATGTTCATGGCAGCACAATTCACCATTGTAAGGATGTGGAAACAACCCAAGTGCCCCTCAATTCATGAATGGATTATTAAAATTTGGTATATGTATACAATGAAATATTACTCAATCATAAGAAATGACAGTGATCTAGCACTTCTTATACTTTCCTGGATTGAACTTGAGCCCATTAACCAAAGTGAGGTACCGCAAGATTGGAAGAATGGGCTCCACTTGTACTCGCCATTAAATTGATACTAACTGATCAACATTAGGGTGATCACATGGCAGAAATACTCTCCAGGGATTAGGGGGATGGGGAGGTAAATCCGCAACTAAAGGACATGGGGAGCATTGTAGGGGGAAGGGCATGCCCCTAATCCTTGCTTGGGTGAGGCAAAGACATAAAGTGTAATCTTAATGTTTGTACCCTCATAATACTGCAAAATAAAAAAAATAAAATAAAATTATTTAATATAAAATAATAAAATAAAACACTAAAAATACCCCATTAATAATTAATAATTCACCAAAAAAAAAAAAAAAAAAAAGGATCCTTCCAAACTTGTTTCTATGTATAGAAAATATACAGGTATATCTACATATATGAAGTAGCTTGAGTTATTATTCAAAATATTTGTAGACTCCCTCCCTATTTGTGGCTTCCTGTCTTATGGGAGGATTCCACTTCCCAGGCGATTGACCCGGGCTTGGTCACGTGCCTTTCTTTGGCCAGTGATATGTGCCATTTCCAAGCAGGTGCTTTAAGAGCCATCATGTGTTTCCACCATCTTCTCTTTCCTTTGCCATGAAATAATGATGACGTCCCTAAGAGAGATTATTCCTTCAGCCAGGATCCTAGACTGAAGATGCGTAACAGAGCAACAGCCATTCCATAGCCAGCATCTAACGTGGGCCAGGCACTAGCTTTACCGTTTTGAGACACTGAGATTTGTGGGTTGTTACTGCAATATATCCTAACCTGAGCTGCTTAGTACAATATACAAAAGGGGCAATTGTTTGTTTATTTTTCAACAACTGGTTCAGATTATAAATTTTGCCTTACAACTTCTTATTTTCACTTAACATCTCTTAAAGCCTATATTCTCAACCACTAACATATGCTGCCTCTGCATGTTAAGGTTTGTCCTATAAGGAAACAAAATATGACCAATCTACAAACCATGAAGACACTTCCATGACAACTTTGTTAAGTTAGGGTTGGGGAAAGGAGTTGCGAGGTCTCAGGTTCACTGTACCTGTTGCGACTTAAATACTGATCCAGCAGATAGAGGCAAAGGGCTTTTAGCACTAAAATCATGTATAAGAACTAAACTTGAAACTATTTTTGGCCCTTAGGATTTTCAAGCCAAGATAAAGAGCTCTTTTCTGCCATCCCCATGCATCCCCTACTTTAGCTTTCATCTTTTGGTTTTCTTTTCAGGAGACCTAAAGGAATCTCCAGAAAGCAGCCTAGAGAAACAGCCCTGCGAGCACTGCGCCCTGACTAAAACCAGTGCTTAGCAAGAATGTGCAAACTTGCTCGATATTGGAGATAAATAAGAAAGCCTTATAATAATCCCAAATCCTCCTTTTTACCAAAGAACAAAAATTCTAATCTTCACCTTTTACTATTATTAATAATTAGACATTGCTTCCGCCGCTCCCATTCGGCATTTGTGAAGGCAAATGTTAACATTAAAGCTCTCTCTTTTAAATGGCTTTTTTTCTTTTATTATGAAAGTAATGTGCTCATGATAGTAAACTGGGAAAATCAGTATAAATATAAAAAAGAAAAGATAAAGGAACCATAAATTAACCATAGTCCCATAACTTGGAGATAACCATTACTCAAATGTCGATCTTTTCCTTTGTTTCTATGCATATGGTTTTCTTAACTAGGATCATACTATATATAATGTAGTTTCGTACACTGCTTTTCTCATTTAACACTATAATCCTGGTATTTCCCATGTACTTAAAAGGTCCTCAGAATATTTAATGCTGGCATCGTATCTACCACTCAGCACGGTGTGTCTAGCCCGGGGTGGGGAACCTGAGGCCTCAAGGCCACATGCAACCGTCTAGGTCCTTAAGTGTGGCCTTTTGACTGAATCCAAATTTTACAGAACAAATTCTTTTTATTAATGGAATTTTGTTCTTCCTTTATATTTTCATTTTATTTTTAAAATGAACGTATGTAAAATACCAAAGGATAAAATAAGTTTCAACGAAATAATCCTCCCAGATTGACTGGCACAATTAGAACATTAGAAGCCACAAGGGCTAAATTGACGGCTGCTACGCTCACGGTTTAGTTCTAACGGGCCCCACCCGGCTGGCACCACTACTTGCAGGAAGCTGGTTGGCGAGAGTTTATGGGGGTCAAGTACGCCAGTCTGTTATCAGCTTTTGACAACAGTGCACTGTGTTTCTGTTTGGAGTGGAATTTGTGAATAGTTGCACAGCTCGATGGTATTTTT
>CAUYSK010122723.1:0-26512 GCA_963575035.1 Avahi laniger | reverse complement strand
TCTCCTACGTGTTCATCGCCTCCGCCATCCTGCGCATTCGCTCTGCCGAGGGCCGCCGCCGGGCCTTCTCCACCTGCTCCTCCCACCTCACCGTGGTCCTGCTGCAGTACGGCTGCTGCAGTCTGGTCTACCTGCGCCCCCTCTCCAGCACCTCGGAGGATGAGGACCGCCAAATCGCGCTGATCTACACTTTTGTCACCCCCTTACTCAACCCTTTGATTTACACCCTTAGGAACAAGGATGTCAAAGGTGCTCTGAAAAAGGTCATCGGTACTAAAGGGACATCTGAAGCTCTCTGAAACTTAGGGAGATTGAAAGGGGACCTTGAGCACCTGCCAGCAGTGAAACTTTCACATGCAAATGTCAGATTTGCCTTTATTTCCTCACAATTTGGACTTTCATTAATTGTACCTAATACACTTAGTTTCTGCAGTTCACTCTCATTTTTTTTTTAAGTTTTATGAAATCTTAAAACTCCAAAAAGTGCACACGGACACTGTAGGCTGCTATTGTTCACTTAACCCGAAGTTAAAAAGTTTACCTTTCCTCTGAAGCAATGAATGAACAAGAGATTTATTTTAAGGAATTGGCCCATGTGATTGTGGCAGTGATCTTGATTCTTCTTGATGTTCTCTACCTTAAATACTGTGATGTAAAGTTAGCAATTCTCAACTATTATCATGTGAAGTTAAAACATCTTATGTCATAATGATAAGGGGACAAAAGAGAAAAAAAACACAGATATTTTTATACACACACACAAAACACACACACACAAACATATCCACAACAAAATAAGGGAAAAATATACCCAACAATAACCGTCCTCATTTCTGTAACTGCATGTGGTCAAAGCTGATATTTACAATTCCCTTTTTCCACTACCCATTATACCCTTTGTCCTCAGAAAGTACCACAACTTGTTGTGTTTCTTTACCTGACAGGATGACCCAAGGCTTTATTCCTGAAGAGTCTGGTCTTTAGCAGTCCTGCTTGAATTGGGTTGTTGTAGTTCTCCATTGACTTTAATCTCAGGGTGTAGTAGTACTAAGAAACACTCTAACTTACCTCCTACATTCCAAATATATTCTTTCTAGGAGAGGCAGTCCAATTTCCCCTTGGTAATTAGAATCAATCACCCCATTCAGAACAGAAACACTTGTATTTGCCTATTGATTCAGAGAAAAGAGGAACCCAAAGTGGCCAGGTGACAGTCTCTTAGCAGTCTCTTCCAGTTCAATGGAATTGCTGTTGCATCTACTGGTGGATGCATTCCTCCCTTTGGAACTAAGATGTCTTGACCAGTAGAATATAAGGTCAAGGGACAGGTCACTAAGAATAATAGTAAGTGATGCCACTCTCATTTCTACCCATTGATTCCTAGAGCTATAAATCTTGCCTATGGGAGAAACAGCAACATATGTTGGATGCTGATTGAGAGCATATATAGCCTCCTAAAGACACTTGCCCAGCCCTCAAAGGTATTGCCACCAAGCTGGTGCTGTAACTAGTCTTCTACAGACCATTCATGGTTCTATCAAATCAGTTGCTTCAGGATGTTGGGAAACATGGTAATGGGGAACCAGTTAATTCCATTACACACTTCATTTGCTATCAAGTGACAACCTTGATCAGGAGCAATGCTGTGTGGAATATGGATATCCAGTTTTTGTACATGGAGATCCAGTTTTCCTAACACCTTTTATTGAAGAGATTGTCTTTTTCTCATTATATATTCTTGGTGCCCTCATTGAAGATAAATTGACCATAGTGTTATCAGCTTGCTGGGACCTGAGTCTAGTCATAGGTTTAGCAACAAAGATGGGTGGTGAGAGTGGGTCCTGAGGAGAATCTGCAGTGTCTTATAAAGCAACTACCTCAGGGGATGCCAGTAGAAGGAAATCAGGATTAATCTCCTCAGCCAAGGTTGGAGCAGCTACTTTACTGGAAAAAAAGACTTGCTAGAATTTAGGAGTTCTATGTTCCCAGCTTCATCAGAATTCTCTCATATGTCCCCATTTTCTAGAGCACATTGCTTCCTGGTTCATGCCCTCACTTTAACTATAGACATCCCTCGAGGTTGGGAATGCATTGTAAATCACCCACTCACAAGATGGATTCTGGGTTTGGCTATTAGAAATATCAACCCCACCGCTACAAGTATATGGGCCTCTTTCAGGACAGACATACAAGTTTTTACATCGTTTATGCACTGCTTGAGCTTAGAATTTGGCCCCTAAACTCCTAAACCTCTAAACTCAGTCTGTTCCATTGATGTATGTGTCTGTTTTTATAGCACTACCATGCTGTTTTGCTTACCATAGCCTTGTAGTATAATTTGAAATCAAGCAATGCAATGCCTCCAGCTTCGTTCTTTTTGCTCAAGATTGCTATTCAGGATCTTCTTTCATTCCATATGAATGTTAGAATTGTTTTTTCTAACTGTGGAAAATGATGTTGGTATTTTGATAGGGATTGCATTGAATGTGTAGATTGCTTTGGACAATATGGTCATTTTAAATATATTAATATTAATTAAGATATTAATATTAATATCAAAAATATTAATATTAATAATAATGAGATTTTTTTCCATTTATTTGTGTCATCTACAATTTCTTTCATCAGTGTTTTATAAATTTCCTTGTAGAGATCTTTCCTTTCCTTGGTTAAATATTTCTAGGTGTTTTAATCTTTTGTAGCTATTGTAAATGGGATTGTTTTCTTGATTTGGTCCTTGGTTAGATTGTTTTTGGTGTATAGAAATGCTACTGATTTCTAAAAAATGGTATAAGTTCTATGGATGCTATTCACCTATGTATGCCAAAGTCTTTAAAAATGTTACTACCATTTGACTCAGTAATTTCTCATCCAATATATAAATATATAAATCAAATCAGCATAAAGTAATATAAAGTGGTAAGTATAAGACTATATCCAAGTATCAGCTGGAAATAGGTAACTCATTTAGTAATTTTTAACTGAAAAAATTATAATAAAGGTATTATCTACAGTAGTTATGAGTAAGGAGACCAAGAAGATGTAGCAATACACTTACATGTCAACAATAGCAAGAAGACATTATCACCCCTAGACCTAAAAGGCATAAGAAGGGTGCAGTATTATCAGAGACCTGTGAAAGCTAAATCTATGGGGGAAAAAACCACTTGGTAGGAACTGTGACTTTACTATCCCCATTTTCCAATGCTGGAACTGACTCACAGAGTTTAAGTAACTGGCAGAAGGTCATATGCAGCTAATAGGTGGTGAAGATGGGACTTAAACCCAGGGATATTCCAGCTTCAGAAGTAATGTTAATACTTATAATTATTATTAGCAAAAGCAAGATATAAGCTGCATTTACAGCATGATTCAGATATTGGAAATATCCACCATATAACACACGTAGAAAAGAGAATGGATATAAATATACCAAAATATTAACTATAGTCATCTCTGAGTTGAGGGATAATGAATGACATTTATCACCTTCATTATTCATCTTTAGCCCTCCACACTTTATATATTACAAATGAGTATTTTGGCAGCTTGAATTTCTTTTTAAATTTTATTTTAATTGACAAATAATAATTGTATATATTAAATATTTATGGGGTATAATGTGATGTTATGATACAGCATACATTGTAGAATGATCCAATCAGGCTAATTAACTTATCCGTCACCTCATATATTTATAATTTCTTTGTGATGAGAACATTTAAAATCTATTCTTTTAGAAGTTTGAAACGCACAATACATTATTTATTATTAACTATAGATCACCAGGTTCCAATGCAATCAATCACTAGAATTTATTTCTCCTGTCTAACTGAAACTTTGTATTCTTTGACTACCATCTCCTCTTTCCCTGTTCACACCCCCAACCACTCTGCCTCTGGAAACCACCATTATACTCTCTACTTTCATGAGTTTGACTTTTTTGATTTCACATATAAAAGAAATCATGCAGCATCTGTATTTCTGTGTCGGCTTCTTTCACTTAGCAAAATGTTTTCTAGATCCATCCATGTTGCCGCAAATGACATGGCATCTGCTTCTCACAGTATCCAAATTAATATACTTAATAATAAAACTCTAGCAGTCATATCAGATCTTCTAGTGTGTCATATTATGCTGTCCATTTTTAATTAGGCATCAGATAACTCTTCAGTAAAGTATATAGAGCCCTCACTAGAGTGTGAATTCAATATTTTCTAGTTAGATCTTTTTTCCCAATAAAATTATTTCATTAAGAACTTCTCCAGTTATACATCTATAAATGTGCGCCCACACACATACACACACATGAACTTCCCTCCATATATATGTATATAAAGATATATCCAGATATAGATATAGATAGATGATCTACTTACAGATAAGATAGATATAGATTTCTAAAGAGAGAGAAGCGAGAGAAACAGCTAAGGGTTTCGGCCTTCCAGATGGCTCAAAAATGTGAACAGAAAATTTTATGGAATGCTGATTTAACAAACATAATTTATGCCTGGGTGTACTACATCCAGGGTTCGTTTGCAATAAGGTAACTATTTTTTTAACTTTCCTCACACTTTGTATTAATTCACTTGTGTGCTCTGTAAGGACAGAATACATAGATGAACATGCCCAGGCTTGTTCCAGTGAGGTACCCACTGTATTAACTGCCTTGGGTGGTAAATTCCCAGAGTAGGGACAGGGATTTGGGCAACAAAAAAAGCTTTACAAAGTGCCTATTACAAATTAAAATGAACAAACAAGTTCTGGTACAAACCTGAGTTCCTTTAAAGTAGTATATCTCTAAGGGCTGTCATCTGGCTTCCTGCAACACAATTACTGGCAGCATTTGGGGAAACTGCTGCCTCCAAGGTCCCACATTCAATACCACCCAATCAAACCTTCTGCAAGAAGTAGGGAAATATCCATTTGAAGTAAACATCCAGTTACGCTGTGTGAACCAAAGTTTATATAGCAAACATTTGCAAATCAAATCTTCTTTTTACATGGATCCGCCTTAAGATAGCAGGGCTTATTTATCTCCATTTTTATGGATCTTCCTGGATCATTATTAATAATCCTTAGGTTTCAGCTGTTGAGGTCATCCTGGGGACCCGCCGTGAAACTTCTCTTGGTGAAGTCCTCATTTTTGTTTTGTGTTCATCTAAACTGGGACACGAAAGTTCCTCAGATAATGTCATTTGCAGGAACTCCACAAGGATGCTATCTGCACTGATAATTGCTAATCCCTCATTTCTCGATTTATTCAATTTTTAGTTTTTAAGTTTGATCTTTAAAAATATCAGCTTTCTTGAAGGAAAGTATGCCAGTAGCCTCAAATTTTTCAACCAAGTTCCCTTTGGGATTAATTAAATCCAGTCCAAGTAAATCGGGGGCAGGGGGAAAGTAGAATTATTGCAGCAACGAATTACTCATTTTATGAAGTCCTTGATCCATTACTACAGTATTTCTAAATAGTTGCTTTACAAAATGTGAGACAAGAAAGATAGAGATACTTCTCACAGATGGATGACTTGATGGAAACAAGCCAAAGAAGAGACTTCCCTGGTGTGACATATTCTATCCCATTTTAATGTGTATATATTGTTATGGGCTGAATTGTGTCCCCCCACCCAAAAAAAATAATTCAAATGTTGAATCCCTAACCCCTGGAACATCAAATGTAACTGTATTTGGAAATAAGGTCTTTAAAGAGGTACTTAGGTTAAAATGAAGTCATTAGGGCGGCCCTAGTCCAACATGACTGTTATCCTTCTAAGAAGAGGATATTAGGACACAGACTTGTACAGAGGGACAACCATGTGAAGACACAGGGAAAAGATGGCTATCTATATGCCGCACTGTCTGGGGGATGGGCACACTTATAGCTCTGACTTGGATGGTGAAAAGGCAATTTATGTAACCTAAATGGTTGTACCCCTGTAATATTCTAAAATAAAAAATTAATTAATTAGTTAATTAAAAAGAACTGATCAGGGAAAAGGATGCACTGATTCTAAGTAATCATTCTTAATTCATGTAACTGAAATGCCACCACAACAGAGAGGAAAATGCATCAAGTTACCATAGATGGATGAAAAGGAGGCTTACAACTATACAGCCCAGGCAGCTGCAATTCTGTGCTCACCTACCAACCTCCCCATTTTCATCTGAAGTTGCAAGATTCATTCCTATGGAGTTCCAGACCTGAATCTTGAGTTATTTATTCAATTGTTCAATAAATAGTTTTGAGCACCTTCTATATGTCTATCCCAATGGACTTAATGGGAGGTAATTTTGACTCCCTGGGAAATATCTGGAGATATTTTGGATTATTATAACCAGAAAGTAGGGACTGATGTTACTGTCTTCTAGTGGGTAGAAGCCAGGATGCTGCGAAACATCCTACACTGAACAGGCCAGCCCTTCACAGCAAATAATTATCCCACTCAGCATATCAACAGTGCCCAGGTTGGGAAATCCTAGTCTAGCTTTTTGTTACTCATACAATATACATAGAAGCTGAGGAAAAGGAGACTTGCTTGTTGCCCTCATTAAGCCTACACACTACTAAGGGGAGAGAGGTTAATCAAATAACACAGAGATACATGTGAACTTTCAGCTATGGTAGTTGCCATGATGGAGAGGTACATGACTTTCCAAAAGGCACATTTGACCTTGACATAACTGAAGTCAGAGAAGTCTTCCCCAAGGAAGTTGTAATGGGACTGGGACAAAGGATAAGTAGGAGCTACTTAGGTAAAAAGAAAAGGGGAAGGGCATTCCAAGCAGAGGGAATAGCATGTGCAAAGGCCTGGTGGTGGGAGAAAGCACGGTGAGAAAATGGGACTGAAAGAAAGATGGCGCCACTGGAGAAGAGTCAGGAGGAAGCCAGAAGTTAGCAGGGATTCAACCTTATGTGGTCTTCTCATCCATTTTGTGGTTCATCTTTGCAATATATGCCAGATTTTACTTTCACTAAAAAGCAATTGAGGGCAATGTGGCTGGATGAAGCTTAATGTAGAGGAAAGTGAATATACTTTAGGATTAGACATATTTCATCTCAGCTTACTTGCTGCATCTATTCTTGAACAAACTACTCAAATTCTGCAGATCTTTTACCTTTGAATTTTACCTGTGAAATAGAAATAACTCACTTTGCAGAGTTCTTATGATTAAGTGATATAATGTATAAATGGGATACCAATAGGATCTCTTCTTAGCATTGTTGTAAGGATAAAGTGAGTTGATAAATGCAAAGTGCATGGAATATAGTAAGTGCAACATAAGACTCAGCTACTGTAGTCATTATAATGCTTAGCACACAGCAGGCACTTAATATATTATACTTTCTCCCCTTCCCACCTCCTCTCTCCTCCATTTATTGGGACCAAAGATATCTCAGAGTTTCTGAACATCTCAGGTATCTCAGCCTTGCCTGCTTTGGGATCTGATCATCTTGCATGGGCACACACACAAACACACACACACACACACACACACACACACACACCCCAAAGAACTTCATTAATCACTGCAGGTTATGTAGAAGAATTGCCTTTGAATAAATGGACACTTGGTGCATACATTCACACACAGACACACAAACATTTATATGTTATATATTTTAATATCATATGTATTTTACACATGACCAACATTTGTTCCAAGGGAATTAATTAAGCTAATTTGCTAATTAATGGGAATGTCTTGGCTCTAGGAAAATTAAAGAAAGATGCCACAGAAAAGGTGAAACATTTGATATGTATTAATTGAGGCCCTATCAACAATACAACACTATGCCAGGCCCCATGGAAGAGAAACAAAATGCAAAATACAGTCTCAATTCTCCAGGGCAATAATAATTTGGGACTAGGAATGAACCCAGCTATGACAGAATGGTGGGAGTAAATTCTCTGAAACAGGAGGTTCAAATGACCTTGAATAGGGCACTTCGCATTTCTCACAGAATTGTTTTGGACCCTGAGAGTGTTGTTGCTAACGGGTTTGATACTGGTCTTTACTTTGACAAACATACTCCAGACCCTCCACATAATAGAGGCGGTTTTAGTTTGGACTGATTACCTGGTAACAGGGGAGGGGGTCAGCAGTGACTGAGTTACCTTCTGCAGGGAGATGGAACTTAGGAGGCAAGACCCTCAGTGGCAAAGCAATTTACTCTTCCATGGCTTTTGTTTGGGAGGTTACATAAAGGCTCAGTCCCACTGGGGACCCTCTCCAGGGCCATGTCCTCCCTTCTTTAACCACCGGAATAGTCAGACGTCACCTCCTAGGGCTTGTCTTTTATGAATATAACTGAGGAGGCTGTCTCAGGGCATCCCTCCCCCTTCTCACGTTGAAGGTAAGCGAAAGTCCTTTTCTATCTCCTTCCAGATTTGCAATGTTCCAATACCTGCTAAAACTGAGTTAGAAAAGTCAGTAGTGGCTTTACAAATAGACTCCAGGATTTCAGAACTTGTTCAGCCCATGACTTACGGAGTTTCTCTGAATTTCACTTGGAAACCCAATTATTCTGATTAAAATGGTAATAACTAATCTCAGTCAAAGAAATGTTAAGGGGTTGAATAAATATAAATTTTGATAAGGTTTAAGAGTTAATAAAAAGCCTTTTCATCATATGGTACCTCATTTAATCCTCTGCTATGAAGCAGACATCATTAATATCATACCCTTATTAGATACAAAGAAAAGAGGGAAGAATTAACATTTATTATGGAATTTAATAGGTTTCATACATCAAACCAAGTGTTCTAAATACTTTATCACATTGAATTTCATCACAGCTCCATTATGTAAGTGTTATTATTTACATCTTTTAAACATGAGGAAACAGAAATTAATGTGAGATGATCTGCCCAGGGGATTATGCTAATAGTAGCAGTCTGAGATTCTAGCTCAGGTCTGCTTAGTGACAAATCCACTAGCCCCCTTTTTTATGTAACACTAACTAGACAGTTGGAGGGCTGTTCTAGTCTAGACTCTCCGAATTTCCAGATTGAACAGAGATAATGTTTCTCAGGATAGTCTTGCCAACTGGGCCAAGGCTATCTGGAGAGGTCAGAGGGAATTTGAGAGTATGATGTAGAGTTTAACCTGGACGCACTGAGATCTGGTGGAGATTTCTGGGGATGATGCTGAAATGCTCTCATCTTACTCTGTCCTATGCAACATATTTAGTAACAACTTGGAATAGCAAATTAATAATATGTTGATATGATAATTTTCACTCTCTTGGAACCATGAACTCCACTATTTTATCTATCTAGATCTTGTTAATGCAACCATTCCTGTGGTATGTCTTATGCAGCACACTTTTTAGAAAGATATTTAAAATGAGAGTTTAAATTGTATGACATATCAAAACCATGTTGTGAGAAATAGTAAAAGGATATTAGGAAAAACAATCAGAGCTACAGCATAAGAGCTCTTTAGTATCTGAAGTGTTTTACGTAGAGAATGGCCACATTGTTTAGAACAGAAAGAATAAGCTAAAGTTGCTCAGAGGCAGATTTCAACAGATCACAGAAATAACTTTCAGAGTATCTAGTATTCCAACACTGGAGCAACTAAACCAGGAGGCAGTGAGAGTCTGGGGCCATTGAAGGTGACCTGATGTCCCGATACTGTATGGAAGATTCAAGTAGCTAATAGAAGACTAAACCAGGCAATTTCTGAGGTCTCTTATGGCACCAAGAATTCATGACCTATGATAGCTCTGATGTAAATATTTTATTATAGACATTGGAGAGCAGCATTAAGATGATAAAGATTTGATGTGATAGATATGCAAATTAGCCTGATTTGATCATTCCAAAATGTATACATGCATCAAAACATCACATTGTACCCACAAATATATAAAATGGTTATTGTCAATTAAAAATAACATAAGAGTTTTTAAAGAGATGATATGAATATAATAGACTACAATAAAATTCTCAGAATTCATCATTATGACAAGTATTTCAAAGCCTCCTCCTATCATAACACAGGTGGTAGATTAGCCTTTAGATGTCAATTTGTTGTAGGCTTTTATATGCTATGTTCTAGATTAATAGGATTTTTTCCACAGTGTAGCCCAAATATATATGAAGTTGTTTTCCCTAAGGACACCTAAAGAAGTGATTTGAATATGAAATAATCTTAAATTTTTCACTTAAAAGTAGAAGCAGAAAACGGAAAAAAAATAAATGACTTATGTTTTCCACAGTATACTCATCCATTCAAGATATAATTTTTTTTTTTTTACACAGAGTCTTTCTCTGTCATTCAAGCTAGAGTGCAATGGCAGCATCATAGCTCACTGCAACCTCAAACTCCTGGGCTCAAGTGATCCTCCCGCCTCAGCCTCCCGAGTAACTGGGACTACAGACATGCACCACCACTTCTAGCTAATTCTTTCTATTTTTAGTAGAAATGGGGTCTTCTCTTGCTCAGGCTGATCTCGAACTCCTGACCTCAAGTGATCCTCCAGCCTCAGCCTCCTAGAGTGCTAGGATTAGAGGTGTGAGCCACCATACCTGCCAAGATATAATTATTGAGTGTCTGCAATTTGCACAACATAAACGCTTGGTGGTCATGGAGATATAAAGATATAAATAAGGCAGAATGGCTGCCCATGAACTTACAAATAATAATGACAGTTGTCTTTTATTAGGTTGCTGTTACTATGGAGTGGTCATTGTGGTACATACCTTACATTACTATCACATTTAAACTCACAGCAACCCTTTGAACTGAGTATAATTATGTCCGCATTTTTCAAATAAAGAAACTAAGACTTAGAGAAATCATATACTGCCTAGCATCATGGAACTGGGAGGTGAAATTATTCAAACCACATCATTTAATTTCACAGCTCATTTCACACTGATACACTGTCCCTCCTCCACATGTTATAGTAAAATGTGCAATATGCTGGGTGGTATTAGAAATAATTCAAAGTATTATTGAAGTTTAGATGAGGAAAACAGAATAACTGAAAAGACATTGCTTATGAGCTGTTAGAAAAACAACAGAGAGCCAGAGAGCCATTCATGCCCTGGGTGCTCTTAATATTTGTGACTGCCTGTAATCACATTTGTCCCCATGCTTGTGATATCGTGGTAGGTTTATGTGAACGAGTTTTACTGGAAGTGGTGTGTCCAGACAGAGATTTCTCTTCAAACTCACAACGAATAACAAAATATTTAAACATGGCAAGTTGAAACAAGGTCACAAGGTCATATGTTACCTCTTTCCCACCTTCTTGAATATGAGCTGGTCCAGGAGAAGAAGTGGGATGGATGTCCTTTGCGAGTTATGTCTGTTCATTAAAGGTTTTCGTGAGAACTAGATGGCTTCTCCCAGATTTCACATAAGCCTCTTAGAAATGTGGAAAAAGGGGCCGGCTCAGTCTTTCATATTCATGCTCAAATTCGCAGGAAGGGTTCTTAGATTTTCGAAAGCTTTTTATCACATATTTTCCCATATCTCCACAAACCAGGAGGAAACCTGTGATAAAGCACCCTGTTTCCTTGAAGTTCTTATGCGTCTCCTCATTGGGTCAGGCTAAAGAAGCCAAGAGTAGGGCTTTGTTTCGTGAGGCTGATCCCTGACACTGTCAAGCTCGGGCCTCTGTCGGCCCTTCGCCTTATGGGCGTTTTTTTCTTTCTTCATTTCCAATCATATCGTCAGCTCTTGAGTGAAACATCCACATACCACTGCAGCAACGCCTCAGGAGATGTTGAGTGTAAATAAATACATGAACAAACGAATGATTGTCTTCCCTCTCACACCTTAATGACTTCTAGCTCCCAAATTTCCTGACACTTTCTTGTGCATTTACTAAGAAAATTTAATTTTCGTTCCACCACTTCTGAAAATAGTTCCTGAAATCCACCCACTTGCTCTGCCATTTTTCCTCAACAGTCTCTTACATAATATGGCCCAACTCTTGGCAGTTAGAATTTGAGGTATAGATATTTCTGCGGAGAAATTTGGTAAAGTGGAGGGGAAAAAAAGAAAAAAAGAACTAGTCTTATCCTTGTTGTCTCTAACTCCAGCCCTGATTAGACTAGATTCATGGCTCAGAGCGTAAACTAATGTATCCTCAGTCTCATTCTTCCCTCTGTCCTTGTGACTC
The DNA here is from genome assembly GCA_963575035.1 of Avahi laniger. NCBI lineage: Eukaryota > Metazoa > Chordata > Mammalia > Primates > Indriidae > Avahi > Avahi laniger. Next base: position 14,370 of record CAUYSK010122723.1, on the reverse strand, counting down.
TCCACAGAGAAAAGCTGTTAGTGCAATGGCCTGGGAAAATCACTCTGTGTTGGTGGAATTTGTGCTTCTGGCTTACCCCTCTTGCCCAGAGCTGCGTGTTCTATCCTTCCTTGCTGTCAGCCTGCTTTATATACTTATCCTCACTGGGAATGTCCTCATTCTGGTGTCCATTCACACAGAAGCCCGTCTGCACACACCCATGTACTACTTCCTGGGCAGCCTGGCGGGGGTAGAAGTATGCTACACTGCTGCGGTGGTGCCCCACATCCTGGCCAGCATCCTACAGTCAGAGAAGACCATCTCCCTCCTGAGCTGTGCCACTCAGATGGTGTTCTTCATCGGACTTGGCAGTGCTGACTGCTTCCTCTTGGCCACCATGGCCTATGACCGGTATGTTGCCATTTGCCATCCCTTGCAGTACCCTGTCATCATGACATTGACTCTGTGTGTCCGCTTGGTTGTGGCCTCTCTGGTCATTGGCTTGTTCCTGTCCTTACAACTGGTGGCCTTCATCTTCTCTCTGCCATTCTGCCCGGCTCGGGGTATCGAGCACTTCTTTTGTGATGTGCCCCCAGTCATGCATCTTGTTTGTGCCCACAGCCACATCCACGAGCACTCAGTGCTGGTGGCAGCCACTCTAGCCATTGCTGTGCCTTTCTTCCTCATTGCCACCTCCTACACCTTCATAGTGGCCGCCATCCTCAAGATCCACTCGGCAACTGGTCGCCGCCGGGCCTTCTCCACCTGCTTCTCCCACCTCACCGTGGTGCTGCTGCAGTATGGCTGCTGCGCCTTCATGTACCTGCGCCCCAACTCCAGCTACTACCCCAAGCAAGATCAATTCGTCTCACTGGTGTACACATTAGGAATCCCACTGCTCAACCCACTCATCTACACCCTGAGGAACAGTGAGATGAAAGTGGCCATAAGGAGAATTCTAACCCCGAATTGCCTCTCCCAGAACAGCCAGGATAGGAGAGGGTACAATCTATCAGCCATGTGAATCCCTACGCAACTGGGATTTCTCTCAGTTGATGTTAAAATGAATTTTAAAAATGGTACAAATTTTATGGATGCTGTTTATCTACATGTGCCAAAGACTTTAAAATGTTTCCAAAATTTGACTCAGTAGATTTTCTTCTGGAAAGAAATATATAAGCGAGTCAGCATAAATAATGTAAAGTGGCAAGTGTAAGACTGTATCCAGGTATCTGTTGGAAAGAGACTACTCGTTCAATATATTGAACTAAAAAAAATGTAATAAAGGGGTTATCTACAGTGGCTATGCGTAAGGAAACCAACAAGATGTGGCAATGCACTTACATACTAGCAATAGCAAGAAGACATTATCATCTCCAGACCTAAAAGACAAAAGAAGGAGGCAGTATTGTCACAGACCAGTTAGAACTAAATAGATCCCAGAAGAGAAACCACATGGTAGGAAATGTGGCTTTAGAAATAAAAAGCAACTATTGACAGACCTGTGGCCATGCAAAGAGAGAGCAGGGAAGTAAATACCTCAACATCTCTCTGCTCAAAACCGTCCATCTCTTGTCCTGTCTCCCATTGGCCACACCCAACTGCCAACAAGAGGGCTGGAGAGATGGGCTAATTCAGACCAGAGAAGTCAGTCCCTTAGGGCACACAGCAAGGCAGACAAAGACCTTGAAAATTAGGGACACACAGCACATAACTGGAACAAAGATTATTTATTACAGAATTACATATAAAAATAAAAATAAATTAACAACCAATTTCCCTAAAGTATTATTTAAGCAATTACTGTATGAAAAAAATATTACTTAGCCTCAATTTTATGTTTTCAAATGCTAGTTATTAGTAATAGTTAACATTAATTAATCATTTTCTGTGTGCCAGAAACATATGTAATATAATATATAAGTATATATATATATATTCTATTAATCTTTAAAAATCCCGAGAAGTAAGACTGTTATCCCTGTTTTTGATACAAATGGAAGAACTTCTCAGAGGACAGATCCGGAGAGTAGAGCCAATATCTGCAGATAATTATGGATTAGGAAACCGGTCCCAGGGAGCATAATTGGGCTGTAATAAAGGAACATTCTCTGCTGCCAAAGTAAAGGATGCTGACAATGTGCCCAATTGGATTCAAAATTGCTATGGACTAGTGACTACATTATGCTCTAAATAGGGAGCTAATGCTAATTACAAGATTCTGGATGTTGAGCCTGGATTATAACTTTTATCTTTGAAATCTGTTTTATGGCACCACATATGTTTTGTGGTGATGTTTCATGTGCCTTTGAAAAAAATGTATATCCTCTTTTAAAAATGGTAAAGATTTTAAATTATATATGTATACTTTACCGCAATAAAAGGGGACGGGTATATGTGTACACAAAGAGTGCAATGCGCACCACGCAATAGGATGGACATATTTGAAACCTGGACTGGGGGGGGGCAAGGGCAACACACGTAACCTAAACATCTGTACCCCCATATTATGCTGAAATAAAAATAAATAAATTAATTAATTAAAAAAAAGAAAAGAATGCGTATCCTATAGATACTGAGTAAAATCAATTAGGTGAAGTTAGCTAACAATGTGGTTCTAATCTTCAATATCTTTATATGCTTTTGTCTACTTTGCTATCAATTACCAATGGAAGTGGGTTAAAATCCACAACAATGATTGCAGATTTGTCAATCTCTCCTTTTAGTTCTGACAATTTTTGTTTCCTGCAACTTGAAGCTGTATCTTATTAGATAAGCCTGTATCTTATTAGATGTAGACATATTTAGCATTGTTATATCTTGCTGATGAGTTATCCATTTTATCATTAAGCAATTCTTTTCTTTTTGCTGGTAATATCCCTTGTCCAGAACTTTCAAAATTATAATTCCATTTACTGTTGTTTCATATTTATGCTTTTACTGTACCATATTTATTTATAAATTTTATCATAGATTATTTTTGTTTTAAACAATTAATAGGTTATTTCATTTAAAAGTAGTCCTTTATATTTTCAAACATAATTTTAAGAATATTTTCACTGGATTTAGAATTCTAAGAATGCTCTCTTTCCTTTAATCTTTGTAAAAATGTCATTCCACTGTCTTCTGGTTCTCATTGTATCAGATGAGAAAAAATTTGTCTTCTTAGTTATTTTCCCCACAGGAATATAAAATATTTTTACTTTTTCCTTGGTTTCCAGGTATATTACTATGATGAACCTAAAAAAGGGAGAAGATTCATTGTATCTAATAACACATTCCAGGTACAAAATACATTCACCCTATCCCAACATCCCCAAAAGTCTCAACCCATTACAGCATCAGCTCAAGTCCAAAATCTCATCTAAATATTATCAGTGTAAATGCCCCAAATCTCATAATCTAAACCATCTAAATCAAGGTCTAGGTAAGACTCTGGGTATAAAGTATTCTGGGGCAAAATTCCTCTCCATCCGTGAACTTGCAAAACTAGAAAATAAAATATCTACTCCCAAAATACAGTGACAGAACAGGAATAGAATAATGGTTACAGACATTGACATTCCAAAAGAGAGAAAAAGAAATGAACAAAAGAAGTTATTGGTCCCAAGAAATTTTGAAATCAAACAGGGAAAACTCCATTATTTTTAAGACCTGGGAACAATCTTCTGCAGCTCATGGTTCCACCCCCTGTACCCACAGCTCTGCTAGCTGAGCCAAAGAATCCACCCTCCCTGATTTAAGGAGCTACTCTCCAGCCCCATGGCTCTGCCCCCAGAGTCATCCTTCCTTCTTCAAAAGGGGTAAAGAATAATACGAGCAACTATGTGCCAACAAATTAGAAAACCTAAAGAACATGGATAAATTCCTAGACACATATAACCTTCCAAGATTGAACCAAGAAGAAATAGAAAACCTGAACAGACCAATAATGATCAACAGGATTGAACCAAGAATAAAAAGTCTCCCAAAAAAGAAAATCCTAGGGCCAGATCACTTTACTACTGAATTCTACCAAACTTTTAAAGAAGAATGAACACCAATTCTTCTAAAATTATTCCAAAAAATTGAAAAGGAATGGAATTCTTCCTAACTCATTCTATAAGGCCAGCATTACCTTAATACCAAGAACAGATGATGGAACACAACAAAAAGAGAAAAGTATAGGTGTACATACCCAATGAACATAGATATAAAAATCCTCAACAAAATACTAGAGTTAAGAGATACAACTATCATTACAAAAAAAAAAATAAATAAAGCTTTCAGAACTATGAAAGTATCAGCAGAAAGAAAACATGATCAAAAGACAGAAATAAGTATGATGTGGAAAGATGAAGCCAAAGGTTACATCAATGATTACAAAAAAAAAATCCTTCATAAATGTTCTGCTTCTCAAGAAAAAAATGAACAGTTTATAGAATTTTCTAGCTGGAAGGACCTGTGGAGTTCATGTAACCCAACACTTTATATCACAGATGAGGAAGCCCCTGTAAGAGCTCCGCTACTTGCCTGAAGTCAACAGTTACCACGTGGCAGAACCACAACTAGACCCCAGATCTCAAGACGCCTAGGCTAGTGTTGCGTTAGTGCATTACACATGTTCCTTGAGCTCAAGTTGGGAGAAATGTCAACCATACTCACCGGGAATAATTTTCTGGAATGCAACATCAGTAAACACCTGATGGGTACAGAAAAGGAATGAGGATGCCTGAGCAGAATCCCCAGACAGCAATTACCTACAGTGACCACACAAAAGAGTTGCTCATCGATCTTGCCTTAGTTGATTAACCTTGGAAATTGTTCTCTAGTTGAGCTCAGTTTAAGAGCAAGCACTTGGGAAATTCCTCATCTTTGGGGACCCATTAATTTTAAAGAGATTTCAAAAAGGACACTAAATAATCTGACTAAATTAGGCAAGACTGGACTCTGAATAAATGTATCAGAATCTGTTTTCTATCATTGAGGACACAGGGCTTCTCACTCAGGACTCGAGTTAGGATTATTCCATAGTATCACTTTTCCAAATGATGTCCCTCTCACCCTGTTCCACCCTCATCCCAGATTTCTAAGATGTGATTCTTCTCCTGAGTGTGCTTACAAAGGACACTTGCCCATTGTCATCTAGATATTATGAGGGTATCATATATTGTCTACTTTTCCCCTCCAGAAGATGTTGCACAACACGAAGCTCATAGACCCTCATTCCATTTTGCCCTGTAAAAAGAAGATAGAAAGGGCCTTTCTAGGGGAGCTCCCTCCGTCACATACTGCAGGAATTCTTAGTGTCCCAGCAAAGGTTAACCTGCTCATTTGAGAATTTTCTTAGGTGGCTGATGGAATGAAGCAAATTTCAAAGCGGTAAGAGAACATCTTAAGAGACTTTATTTCTTTGATTGATTTGATTTTGGTTTTCTTCCTAAAAATAATAATAACACAAATTTTATAATGGTTTATAATTAGTTCATATATATGAATATTGAATTGTGGACAACAAATGAGTTACCAGGGTAGGTTTCGCTATCCACTTTTACAGATACAGAAATGGGAGCTCTGATAAATGTTTGCATTTCCTAGCATCAGATGCCTAAAAACATAAAGCCAGGATGGAACTCAAATCTTCTGCCTTTCCTTTCAATGTTCTTCCATAGGCCCTTCCTAAAAAGCATGGCATGGAACTCACTTTCTTCAAGCAGCATCATTAAGTCATACGCAGTTTCATGGTGTTGTATAAAACAATGCATTCTATGGTGAAATAGAGTTGAAAATATTTTGAGATAAAATTAAGCTGGTTGCTTTATATCAAGACCCCACAAAACATTATTGTGTTAATATGCATTGTGACTACCAGAGAAAAAGTGTGAATGTTTTCCAATTTGACCACAAAAACTTTCATATCTGGGGTGTCATGAAGAATTCGTGTTCTAAGAATTTAGAACAATTTAGAAACGAGTTTCTCAGAGGATGTTTAAATTCTTTTCTTATATGTTTGTTCTCTTACAAAGCTGAAATTGGTGATCATGCCTTATAATTCTCTTAAATCCCTCCACATAGCTAAGCACAAGACTTGAATTTATGATAGATGTTCAGTTAATGTTTTCCTGCTTGGTTGATTTATTGATAAGGCACAGTAGCCTTATAGTTAAAGTGAGGAGAAGGTTTTTTTGGAAGTTCATAGAAGGAGCACCTATCACTAGAGTTGGGAAAGGTGAGGATGAGGATGGAGTAGGAGTATGGAGGAGAAGAGTGTCCAAGGCAGAAGGAGTAGGTTTGAAGTACCTAGAGCAAGAAAGACCATGACAAGGAACTCAAAGTGGTTCAATAGAGCTAGGGCTGCAAGTACGATCAGGAGAATGAGGAAATACCTACTGGAAGTCAGGAAATGCACTTAATGAGCCCTACTGTTAATCCTCACAGTAAGTCTGCAGGGTAACTATTAATATGTCATATCCTTTGTAGATAAAAAAGCTGAGGTTCATAGAGATTCGTAACTTTGTCTGTGGTTTCTAAAACCAGTAAATGGTAAATCCAGGACTCACACTCTTCCTGAAAGATCAAATATCTCCTAAAGGTGTAATTAACTAGGGAATGGCACAGTGGTCATTGCCATTAGGGGAAATAATATGAGGCAAGAAAAGTATTGAAGAGTTATTAAATTATTCTGCACAGGACATTCTTCCCCCTGCCTGTGTGCACAATAGCACAACTGAGTCTGGGCATTCATTTTAGCTGCATGGCCAGGATCATACTTATGTGTCCTCTCTGCCTGGCTGTTTTCACTCTCTTAACTAAGTTGCACAACCTTCAATGTGGATGAAAAGAGAAAGACAGTGTAGGCATGTGTGTGGCCTCCACTGTCTGCTCACTAACCCAGTAGAATTTGAGTTCTGGCTTCAGATATGCCCATAACTAACCATATACCTCTGGACAAGGCTTAATCTCAGTGAGACCTCACTTCTTGCATGAAGGATATAAGGAAATAAGACTAAATGTCTCTTAAGTTTGCTTACAGATGCAGATATTCAATTTTATGAACAAGCACACATTTGACCTATGACTGGGCTTTTTCATTGTTCTGTGGCTCCCTAACATTTTCAAAAGTGTTTCAGTTTTATATTACAGTGTTTACATATTAGCAGTGTGCTTACATTACACATTGCAATATGGCCGGCAGCCATTGAGAGATAACTGCTACCTGAATGAGCTTACCAACATTATCAAACTTATTGTCTCAACAAATATTTAATATATCAATAATTTAACTGTTGTGCTTCCCATTGTCCATTTATCAACTGAACCCATCCCACTCAAGGTCTCCCTTGTTGCATGCAGAAAACAAATATAAACATATAACTACTGGACTGAGAAATGCCCCAATCTTTGTGGGGCTACAGTAATTAAACAGCATAATTGAGTTATAGAAGTCACCACTGAATATTGGCTTTGAAAGGAAGTTTAAAGAACATGAGATCTAACTACAAATTAATTCAATTTAAGTCAAGTCAAATCAACTATAGTGAGGATACAGCAGTGAGAAAGACAGACATTGTTGCCGTTATGGAGCCAAAATGTGCCATGATTGAACTGTTTATCAAACTGGCCTTGCCAGGAGTTGAGTGTTTTAAGGGTCAACTCCCCAAGGAAACAAAATAGGCACGTAAAAGGAAAGTGAATTCTGTGGGTAGTGAGCAAGGAAAGGCTAGGACTTTCTCTAAGAACAACTTTGAAGAGAGTAATAGAAGAGTGAGAATAATAAATACTGCTTATGGACTTATATGGACTGTTAGGCGATAAAGTTTTAAATGCATCACGTCATACAATAGAATGATGTAGACCCAGAATATATAAATTTATTTATTTTTTTAAGTGGCAAATGGAAAACAATATGAGCTTTCTCAAAAAAATTAAAAATAGAATTACTGTATTATCTAGTAATCCCACTACTGGATATATAACCAAAGGAAATGAAGTCAGTGTGTTGAAGAGATATCTATACTCCCATATTCATTGCAGCATTGTTTAAGACAGCCAAGAGAGGGAATCAATCTAGGTGTCTATCAACAGACGAATGGATAAAGAAAATGTGGTATAGATGCACAGAGATCTTTTAGACATGAAATAAAGAAATGTCCCAGGGAAGATTTTTATTAACAACTTTCAGATGCAACCAATCTCTCATCCATTAGCCAGATGAAAATGTTGAAATAGTCAGATGTGCCAATGGACAGGTTACTGCAAGGTAAGTTGCCAAGACAGTTGAATTTGAATGACAGAATCAGTTAATTCTCATTGAGAACGTCAATAAGAGGAAAATGTTCACAAAAAATTATATCAAAATCTGGAATGATTAACCCAATAGAAATGACGATATTAATATTTACTCTTACATTTTATGGAAAGCTGGGGAAAATGTATGTTTCTACTGTACAATGCTTGTTTGTAGCCTCACCAACTCTTATTAATATTTTGATCAAACCCTGTAGTGCAAAATGTAATCACCTAGTAAATCCACTGTATTTCATCTCACTGTATCTGAAATGTTTTGGTATTAAGAAAAAAAGTAAATGTATCATTCAAATGAGAATATAGGTCACAACTGATGATATTCAAGAAAATACGCAGGGTCTTTGAAAATAATTCCCAGATAAACTCCAGAAGTGGTTTGAATGAGGTGGAAATCATTAGAGCAAGTCAAAAGCCTTTGAAAGGGACCACTGGAAAGGAAAATATTAATTTATAAATATAAATTCTGATGTGTTTGGTTTTTAATAAGTTACAGCCTCACCTTGCATATGACTACCAGTTTTTCCTTCCAATCACCTCAATGTGATGTTGTGACAGACATCACACTCCCAATACTGCATGCCTTGCTTCATCAGCAGAATAGGTATATTTTGCACCAAATCTTGGCCGTTCCCATTTAGGTACAATATTGATCATTTCATGTTCATGTCCAATAAGACAGAATCATTTTTAAATTGTTTCCTGAGTCAAAGTCTATCTCATTTGATTTTGACTATAAATAATTACAGGTATTGTACTGAAATCTCTCTTCCATTTTTCTTCTTCCTTTTCTCTTTTACTCTTCATTTTATTATTTAAGGTTTAGCAGAGCAACTGCAAGGCTTGGGAAGATATAGCTCTAGAGAAACCTCACTCTCCATTTGAAAAAGATAAGAATTGAAGAGTAAATATCTAAGGAAAGCACATCATTACAAGAAAAGAGACAGAAGGGCAGGTACGTTCATTGGAACTGTTATGTCTCAGAATTACTGTATATTAGAAACTTTTTTTCTGTAAGAGTCCATATTCACATCCTCAATTATACATTAGGGAACCAAAGCTCATCAAGTAATGTGTTCATCATGAAAATTAAATTAACAAATGAGAAGAGTAGTTTTCAAATGCAGATCTAACTAACTACAAACTCCATGTGATTGATGCACTACTCTCCTTCCTTTCCAACACTGATTGAACTATCAAAGAATAAAAGAAGACTTTTAATTCATTATATGGTTACAAAATTATGTATGTTCATTGTAAATTTGTAAGTACAGAAGAGCATCAGCCATAAGCCAAAAGTTCCACAATTCCAACCACCTTGTAATATTCACTATTAATATTTTGAGGTATGATCTACTTTTTATAACTAGATATAATTTTTTTAATTAAAGCATGGTATAATGGTGTTTTATAATCTGTTTTTTGTGAGTCTTCTCAACCTTATTAAATATTTTTGCACAATGTAATTTTAAACAATTGCACACAGTTCCATCAAATGAATAAACCACAATTTAATTTAAACATTCTCCAATTGTTGATACTTAGTTTGATATAATTTTTTACCATAATTTTGAGAACTGTGATGAACATTCCTATCAACAATTTTATGCACATGGTTAGTTTATAACAATAAAATTCTAAAATCAATATTGCTGAATCAAACTATATGGATTTCTGCAAGTCTTTCATTACATTACCAAATTGCATTCCACAAATTTTTGCAACAATTTATACTTCCACTAGCATATTTGGGAATATATGTCTCTTTGCAACCTTAACGGCAGAAATTATTTTTTTCCATTACTATCAGTTAGTAAAGAGAAAATTATATCTCATTTTGTTTAATTTTATGTTTATTTGAATATTAATAAGATAGATTTTTATATTTTTTACTTTTGCATATTTCTTTTTTGAATTTCCATTATTTGTTTTTCTAATGATAGGTTTATTTTTGCTGAACTGTAAAAATTCATTTGCTACATAATTTGTTTATTTTGATTTTGACCCATGAAACTTTCTAAATTTTTATTATGTTGATATATCCATATTATGTACTCTGCCCTTTGCTCATATGGTTGTAAATGTTTATCTATCCTGAGATGCAAAAAAATACGTATCTACTCTATTTTCTAATTTTCTATCACTTTTTTAAATATTTGAATCTAAGGTCCATCAGAAATAAATTTTGATTTCCATGCATTGAGCAGTTAACTTCAAAAATGATTAGCCCATTCTCCTAATGCCCTGTTAGGAAATTGATCCTTTCTACTTGATTTGAAATAGTGAAAATAGTTAATGTACTGTACTTTGAATGTGTACTCTGTGCCAGGACTATTCTAAATAATTTCACAGAATAACTTGTTCAAGTCTCACAACAACTTGAGACGGGTGGAAAGTGTATTTTTAGTTCCGTTTTATAGACACTTAAACTAATAAAGTGATTAAGGCAAGGGACTCTGGAGCCAGCCTGCCTGTGTTTAGATTTCCACTCCAACACTTACTAGCTGTGTAAATTACTTGGGCAAGTTACTTAACCTCTCTGTGCCTCAATTTACTCCTCTGTAAAACAGTTATAAGAGCCCCTTTCTGGAGGGCTGTTATGAAATGACCTAATAAATGCAAAGTGTGTAGAATAATGTCTGATGCAATAGGCACAATAGAGTTAGGTATTATTAGTGATTCTGTTCTGTTGTGCTGGGTCTCTACTGCTCTACAAATACCATTTTGATTTATGATAAAATAACATATAATTATTTGTGGTATATTTTAATGTCTTGTGACACAAGTTTCACTCCCCTGTGGCATTTTTTTTTAACTTTCTTTTGTCTTTTCACTTGTTTGTTCTTCTAGGGATTTTGATAGGAATTGCATGGAATTCGTACATTATTTCAGAGTCAATTAACACCCAAATATTGAGTTTTTCCACCCAGGCACATAGGTGCAAAGCTTAGTAGTTTTCTTCTGATAGTCCTGCTTGTGTTTATTAAGTTTATTCACTGGTGTTTTATTATTTATTCATTCATTCGTTTTGGTTGTTTGGAGAAGAAGGACATTTTCTAACTGGTATCATTGATTTTTAAAAAAAGAAAAGAAAGAAAGCCCTGTGATCCAAAGCATAAACTACATACTACTTAGTATGTATGTATGTATGTAAAACTTATTCATTTTATTTTAACTTAAATCATACAGATGGACTTTTATTCATCAACCTTTGGATATAAAGCCAAGAGCTTTACTTCGAGTTTGTGTTACTTGAAGTCAAAGTGTTTCTTGCATGCATCATGTATTAATTACAATTTTATCTTTTTTAATGTGAAGTGAAAATTAGACTCATGTCAAATATGAACAGGAAATTATTCAAAATTTTATGACATTTCCTCCTAGCCTTTTATAGTGGCCTGGCTCATACCTTATTCCACAGCAATTTTTAGCAACTTGTAATCATTGAGTATGTCTCAAGCATTCAATTATTCATTTTCATTAAATGCCTTCATATTCACAATAACACCTTATTTGATTTTGTAATGTTTAATACAATTACTCAATTACAAAAATGAATACACATGACGTAAGCAGGTTTGAGGAAAATCCAACTGACTTACGGGCATGCAATCCCCGTCATGGGCGTAAGAATGCTCGGACATGCTGCAGAGTAAGCTCAGGTCTCTTGTGCTCAGTGTGCCACAGCATCATGCTGTATGTTGTACAGAGGGAATGAGGGACACTGGTTAATCTGACACACCAGTTAGGTGAAGATTAGTTAAGAGACTCTCTACTACATTTTTTTTGGAACGAACTACCATAATGAATATCTTATTGATCCTCGTTTTTTCAATTGATTCTGTTGTGTTTTCAGTTAAACAGTCACATCTTCTGCACCTTTTTTCTGCTTTATTGCCTTGGTTGGATCGCAAAACACAATGCTAAACAAAAGTGATGTTAGCCCTTCTATGTCACTATATTTACACTTGCTTGGATTTTTTTTTCCTTATGTTGAGTGTGAGACTCTGTCTCTAATGGAACACAAACTCCATTTAAATTTTCATAAATAAAATATTTACTTTTCTCAGTTTATTTTAAGCTATTTTACCTTGTATGTTTGCTCACATTTTCTTTTGTTTTTGCCTTTTGTTCTCTGCACTATATTTACTTTTTAAAAATCTTCTGATAATTTGGAATGGATGAGCTAGCTTTTGTTCTATTGATGGTTATTATTCATAAATACACGTTTGGATGGATATTTCTCTAATTATTCACATTTAAATGAAATGTCTCTTGAATTCTTCCTTATATCTGTTGAGGAAATTAGTATACTTTTATTTTTCCTATCACTATCAGTCTCCCAACTACATAAATTGTAAAATGTGCATCCGTATTTTAATTTTTGCATTTTGTATTATATATTTCTTCAAAAATTATTCTTGGAAATTCTTTCTTTCTCTCAACAGTATTTGTATTAATCATTTAATGTTAAATTCATATCTTACTATTTGATTTTTCACAGCACATTATTTTACATTACAACTTTCCCAGTCTTAAGTTATGTATTCTTATTAATCACCCAGAAACCCAGAATCTTTGTTGAGGGACATTTTTAATTATATTTAGAATCATATATTTCATAAGCCCTTATAAATCTGAGAAAGTCTGTTGCTTTTTAACATAAATCACTAAGGTCTGAGTATAGAATTCTTTCACAACAATTTGTTTTTCTTAAAACTCTATCAATATTATTCTATTGTTTCTTGAATTTTTGTATTAAAAATAAAGTGGTAGTCCAACCTGAAAGGGCTTAATTTATAGATATTTTTCCCTTTCCAGATGCTTACAAAACTCTTTTTATTCTCCTGTTTGTTCTAATGCAATCTGCTATTGCATTTTTAGTGTTCTTATTGTCTTTTCTTAGGAAGCTCTATTTAGTTTTAACCTTATTCTATTCACTTCCTTTTCCTTTGAATCTGAGTCCAAAAGTTTAGGTTCCTGGTTAGAAATTTTGAGAAAATATTCAAATGAAAGGAAATACACAAAGAGTAAGTATCGGAAGGAACTGGAATAAAAAATGTTTGCCTAGTTTTATATGACCTTAAAACAACTGAATTTAAAAGTGAACAACTCATGAATAACTTATAGCATAGCCATGAAATGGGATACTATAAGGCAATGGAAAAAAAGAGTATTGCTACAATGAACAGCAAGAATAATCTTTGCAGACATGATATTGAATCCAGTTACAATAAAGTACAGAGGACCGCCAAATCATTATCATTTCATATAGAGGTTGAAACATAGTTAAACTAATCTGCAGTGATAACATTTTTTAAAATATGATTACTTTTGTGAGGAATAAAGACTGAGAGGAGACATGCAGGATGCTTGTAGGTTACTGGAATTGTTTCAGTTCTTAATCTTGGTAGTAGTTATACTAGCAGATTTACTATGTAAAAAAATTATAAGTCAAGCTGTACACTTAAGATCTGTGAGTTTCTCTGTACATATGTTATATTTCAATGAGAATGTTTATGAAAAAAGTAAACTACACATCCATTTAACTGATTTTAAAATATGTACAACCATACAATTCTTTATTTTTATACGTAACCTAAAGATTTGTACCCCCATAATATGCTGAAATTTAAAAAAATTAAAAATAATAATAAAAAAATAAATATAAGCAAAGTATTAGCTCTCATCAATTGGATTAAAAATACCAGAGTAAAATAAAAAAAAAATTCACAAGGAACAACTAACTATATATCTTATCCCCAGGAACTTCTACAGATGACTATCTCATTCATGAAGATTTCAAGGAAAATTATACCAAACATTCTATCGTGAACTCACTCCCAAGCACTGTGATTGGAAACTCGATACTAAATAGGTAATTCCAAACCAAATTTAAAGTCCGTGTTTTTATGCAAGCAATAAAGTAACTCAGCCAATGAGGGCTCAGGGCCTGCTAGGCTTGTCTCGCAGAAGGCATGTTTGCTGGGAAACCCGTCCTCAACCAATCCGGCCCCACTGAGTTCGTGTTCCGTGTGTTCACCACCGTCCCCGAATTCCAGGCCCTTCTCTTCCTTCTCTTCCTCCTCCTCTACCTGATGACCCTTT
>CAUYSK010122721.1:0-10482 GCA_963575035.1 Avahi laniger | reverse complement strand
AGGAAAGCAGAAGTTGGGGGGTGCAGTCGATCCCGTGTGCCTTGGAGGGTGGCAAAATAAACCCATAAGGACTCAGATGACGAAGGGCTTGGGGATTAAACCTCCCTCCATCCCCCAAGAGAGGCATGTTAATCTCACCTTGAAAGAACAGAGAGGTTATGCAATCTGCCTGAAGCCACACAGCACACCAGGGACTGAGCCAGGATTTGAACCCAGGCTCACAGAACCCGGTGTACTTTACTTTTTCACTCAACTGCCTCTCGATCCCTGTTTAATGAGCACCTACTATGCACTAGGTGCTGCGCTGGGGACACTGCCATGACCCAGAGAGATCCCCATCCTCAGGGAGTTTACTATGTAATGAGTTGCAGTTTTTTTTTTAATGCAATGGTGTGATCGGGCAGCAGGTTATGGGGGGATGGTAGATTTAGTTCGGGGTGATCAGGGAGGGCCTCCCTGAGGAGGTGACACGTGGGCAGAGACACAAAAGACGGGAAAGATCCGAACTCAGGAAGACATGGAGGAAGATGTGGGAAAACAACATTCCTGCCGGAGGGAGCGGCAGGTGCAAAGGGCCTGGGGCGGGAGCTTTCGCAGAGGGCAGCGTGGCGAGCACAGGGGAGAAGTCGTCAGTTTTTAATTTTTGGTTCTTTGAGTCCTGCCCAACGCTCAGTCGTGTAACCACCATTGCAATCAAGACACAAAATGGTCACATCTCCCCAAAACATCTGCTCGTGTCCCCTGTGTCCTCTGCTGGGACAAAACCCCTGGTGCCTGCCCCACCCCCTGTCCCCACGCCGCATAAACATCCGTGTACAAGTTGTCGCGTGGACACGTGCTTTCACCTCTCTCGGGCGAGCACGCAGGGGCGGGGGCGCTGGGCGCTTTTGGGCAGGCGACGACGCTAAGGGGCGCTGCGTTCTGCCACCCCCGGCAGCGCAGGAGACCTTGACCTTTTCGAATGCTCCCTCCCTTTAACACGTACACGCTTGTGACAAGTTGTAACAAGTAATGACACTTCAAGATTACAACAAGGCTCCAGCAGCCTGAACACGCTTGGGTGCAACGTTCTAGAACAACAAACGGAAATAGCCCCTGTGATGAGCGCCCCCACTTTCCAGATGAGCAAACTGAGCTCAGAGAGGTTAAGCCGCTTACCCCAGGACAAACGGCTGGGACGGAGCTAGAATTTGGATCCCAACAGCCCATCCCCTCAAAGAACAGTCCAAATGAAGGAGTGAATTGTTGAGCAAGGGCAGGGTGACCTGTCCCTCCCAGGCCGGGTTACTCAGGGTGTCCCTTGTGCCTGGCTCTATCCCAGTTCCTCCTCCCGACTTTCTTCGGAGGGCGCCAAGCCTCCCCAATGCAGGCTGAGGACAATAGATTCTTCACCTCCCCTGTCCCGCACCTTCTACTCCTAGTGATACAACCAGTGAGAGGCAGATTCCCAGAAACTGTTACTGCCATTCCCAGAGGCCACTGGGGGAGGCCGGGGGAGGCTGGCTGCCAGGATCCTGGCCCTGGCAGTGTCAGGAAGGGAGACGCAGAAGCTGTGATTCAGCACCTGGTCTCCCTCCTTCCTCCTCCTCTGTCCCCACCCCTCGTAGCCTCCCAGCCAGGCCCAGGAGGGGAGGACGTTTTTGGGAACAGATGGCTGCCTTCCTCACCCAGCGCTCTGCCAGTTAATTAACGCCGCCTGTAATTAAACTTCCCACAAATTAGCTGTCAGCTACGCTAAAGGGAACCGTCCCTCTCAAATGCCACTTTGACTTGCTGAATTGCGAGGCTTGTTGACAAAATAATTAAAGGCAGAGGGGAGGCGACCACGATTTGGAGCCTTCCCCCCCGCCCCGCCCCCAATATCTCTATCGGTGTCCGTGTGGCCAAATCCTCCCAGCCAGGACTTGGGAATACAAGGGTTTTGGTTTTTTTCCCCTGAGGTTCCATGACATCGATCCTTCCACAGTGGAAGAAATCATTATTGAGCACCAACGGTGTGCCAGGCACTGTGCTGGGGACACAACGGTGGCCAAGGTGGACAGAGTCACTGCCTTCTTGGAACTTACAGCCTTGATATCGAAATTTAAAAGCAAAGAATTAAATGAAGTTAGTACAGCTGGGTGAAGAGCATTCCAAGAAGCGGGCACGGCACGTGCAAAGGCCCTGGGGCAGGATTGCATCTGGCATGTTAGCAGCACAGCCAGGAGGCCCCTGTAGCTGGAGCAGAGGGAAGAGGGGGGCGGGGAGGGGATGGGGCAGGTCAGGTAGGGCTTCTGGTGGGCTGCGGGGAGGACTTGGGCTTTGACTCCGAGGAAGGCGGGAGCCATAGAGGGCTGTAGGCAGAGGAAGGACAGGTGCTCACAGGCGTCCTCTGGCTGCTTTGGGGATGACAAACTGTGGGGTGGGGGTGGCAGGGACCAAGGCAAAGGGGACTGGACTGGGCTCGTCCGGGCTTGACCAAGCCGGACACAGAGGAGCGGGGAGACGGGGGAGGATCTGGGATAGACTCTGCAGGCACCGGCGACAAGACTGGCTGACATGTTGTACGGAGGGAGCCGGGGGAGGGAAAGACCAGAGTCGCTGACGCCCAGGTCTCTGGCCCAAGCCCGGGAAGCAGGAGAAAGGGCCAATTGATCCACAAAGATGTCAGATTTCCAAACAGCGGAGCCTTTTTCCGAAAGAAAATTCTGCAGCCTCAGCTCGGCCTCTTGCCGATGCCAAGGGAGGGAGGTCGGAGGGAGTGAGAATCCCCATCCCAGTTGCGCTGGGGGTGGCCCCGGCGTCAAGGGTGAGAGCGAAGGCTGCCTGCACCTGTTACGACATGAGGGGGTCCCCGTGGCGACAGAGCTGACCCCAGCAAACCCCAGGGGGGGACAAGCGACACGCCCGCCGGATGCCCACCGGGGCCAGAAGAGCATTCAACGTGCCTCACAGCGTGGGCAAGAAACCCGACACGGGCCTCTGCGTTCTTCCTTCTGCCAGGATAGCTCGCAGCCCTGCAGGACCGACTGCAGGCCCTCAAGGCACCACAGGGCCTTTGCACGAGCTGTGCTTGCCGGCGAACGCCCTCTCCTTCCTCCCTCGCTACCTCTTTCCTATTTTTCAGGACTTTGCTTCCACGTCACCTCCTCCACGATGCCTCCCTGACACCCCAGCCTGAGCCAGGCACTTCCTCTGGGCCCCGCCATGTCTGTGACTTCCCAGTCCTGGCCTTAGTCACCCCGGGTTCTAACCACCTGGCACCGTGTCTGTTCTCTTCCCCCACTGGACTGTGAACCCATGAGCGCTGTCTTGGTCACCAGCGCCTGGAAGAGCTGTAGACTCAACAAATAATAATAGCGCTTATCTGAACCCCCTGGGGCCAGATGTGTTTCAGAATTCAGAAAGTTCCAGACTGAAAGCTGCTGCTAAGACGCACTCGGCGTATATTATTTAACACCCCCAGCAGGGCCTGGGGCGGCCCGTCCCGGCCTCCCAAATCAGACACTGCAGCAATACTAGGGCTATTCACCGTAAGCAGGATAAATAAAGGACATTAACAGCCAAAGGTCACTTTAGGTCTTGACGGCCGATGAGTTTTAGAGTCATCCTGAGGAAAAATCCTATTTTTGGAGCTTTTTAGATGTTGGGGTTGTGGGCGAGGGAGCGTGGGCCTGGGGCTGATGTTTGCGGGGTGCTTTCGCCTGCCCGGGAGTGTAGAGGCAGCGTGTGCCGCGGTCAAGGGCATGGGGCCCACCCACTTTGCAACTGCGGGGCTGGGGCAGGTGACATCACCTTTCTGCACCTCAGTTTTCCCATCTGTGAAATGGGGGCGATAAAATACTTCATCGGCCCTGCTGTTGGTAGGGGCAAGGGAGGATGAAATCACTTACTGTATAATTTATATAAAGTGCTTGGAGTGTCGCTGGGCCACAGGAAGTGCTCAACAGCTATTTGTTAAATTATTATTATTAATAATAATAATAATAATTAAGTAGACCAGAGAAGGCTCTTGGGAATTAAGATGATGCACCCTACAGCCCAGTTCTCCCCCTAGAGACATGGGCAAAGACATTATTAATCGCAAGGCTTGTGGGTGGAACTTCAAAACAAAACACAAATCGCAGAAAACAAGCAAAGGAGTGAGATCTCTGTCTCGCTTTCTCACTGTGTCTCTGTGTAAATTAAAAACACGTCCCGCAGGAGATTTCTGGGTGACAGAAATGTTGTATATCTGGACGGAGGTTATGGTCACACACAGGTGTACGTATTTGTCAAAACTCATCGAACTGTATCCTTAAATGACACCTCCCTAACTCCGATCCAGAGGAAAAATAGAGCCAAAAATGTGTCCCCCCTCCTGCCCAGGGGCGCCCTTGTCCCTGCTGGTGGAGTCGCCAAGTGGTGCAGCCGCTCTGGGAAACTGGCGATTTCTTCAAAAGTTAAGCACACACCTACCAGCCGGGCCAGTCCTCTGCCTCCCTGGGTGTTTCTGCAAGAGGAGAGAAAGCACATGTCCCCCGGAGACTGCGCGAGGCTGTTCGTGGCAGCTTTGGTCCTGACAGCCAAGCGCAGGAAAGGGCCCAAATGTCCATTAGCTGGTGGGGACGCAAACAAACCGCCGTCCTCGCTGCCCTGGGTACAGCCAACTCGGCAAGAAAGAGGAGCCGGCTGCGGGGACGCATCTCAAAGGCACTGTGCTTAGTGCAAGGCGACAGATTGGGAATATGGGTCTTGAAACTAGGCGGCCTCGGTGGGCGTGATGGGAAGCAGACGTATCTAGGGGCACCGAGCAGGGGGTCGAATGTTCCAGGCCAAGGCCGGGGCTGCGGTGAGATGAGAGAGGGACCCACGAAATTCAAGGCAGCACCAAAAAAGACCCCCCGAAACTCAGCAATGGAGCTAAATGGCATTTGACTGCAATCAGAACAGAAAGTCAAGGGTGACACCGCATCGAAGTTTCGAGCGGAGACAGGACTGCACGTTACACTGCAAGACCCCGCCCCGCGTCCCCGTGTGGCTGTTGGGGACAGGGACCCTGTGTGTGCCCGGGTCGGAGCCCCAGGTGGCCGCCGAACGCTTCGCACCTGCGCTGTTCTCGCCCCTCGTCAAGAAGGGACGCAGGCGACCGAGCAGCCTCACGGACGCCCACAAGCTGTGTGTTTTTAGTCCGTTCCAGCGGTGCCGGGGACGCGAGACAGGACAGACGCAGAACTGGAGCCAGCCGGGGACGCGCGCGTCCAAAGGGGACCCCCCTCCGCGGCCCGGGGCCGTGACCCCCTTCCCGCCACCCGCCGGGAGCGGGGAGAAGTGACCGGCGGCGTGTCTGGGGTCGGATGTCCCCACCGCAGTGTCCCCGGAGGGTGGCGGGCTGTGGCACGCGTGGGACCCGCCAGGAGTGGGCAGCTGGGGGTCGTGGGGGCTCCTCCCGCGCATCCCGGGATTAGCGCGGCCTGGAGGAGGGGGCAGCAGGCGACGGCGGGCTGGGGGTCCCACGGTAAGTGGGGTGGGGGGCGCAGGTGCCGCCCTGGGAGGACCCGGACCAGCCTCCGTCCCGGGCGGACTCCGCTGCCAGGGGCGACCCGGGAACGGGCTCCAGGCCGGCCAATGGGAGCGCGCGGCGGGCGCATTACCTCATCAGGCAGCGCGGCCATTGGCTGAGGGCAGACGGAGGGCGGGACCGGAGTGGGTTGCAGGGGCCAGCGGGGAGGGTCTGCGCGGGAGGGGGAGGGGGAGGGGAAGAAGGGGGAGGGGAGGGGGAGGGGGAGGAGGAGGAGGAGGAGGAAGGGGGGGTGCAAAAATGGGGAATCTGCAGTATCTACCGGGCTGTGAGTGGCTCTTTAGCAGCGTGTCGCCCCTACTCCGTGTCTCCCCCACCACGGTCCCCAGGCAGATCTTGGTGGGGGGAGCACAAGGGGAATGAGAGGGTCTCCTCCCCCCCAGCTAAGGTAGGAGCCCCCGCTCCCAGAGGCTCTTTAATCAACCCGCTTCCTCCCCCAGCCCCCTACACGTGTCCCCAAGGCGGTGTGGACAGACAGCCCCGCCCCAGTTAAAACACATCTGACTTTGCCAGATTGTGCCTGAGACACGCCATTCGCCCCACATCCGTGGAGCGCCCTGCTGGTGAGGGGGCGTCCGCCTCTCTGAGCCTCAGTTTCCCCTCAGTGTCCAAGTGTGTCAAATGGGGTTGATGAAAGTCCCACGGTCCCTCAGGCAACAAGCGCTTCCTGTGTGCTGGGCCCTACGCTGGGCGCTGGGGACACAGCAGTGACCCAGGGGGGCCTGACTCAGAGTCTCATGGGAAAAACAAAGAAACGGGGAGACTCAGTGGGTCACTTCAGAAGACCACAGAAGCAAAAGAAAAAAAAAAAATGAAGAGAATAAAACCAAAGGGATGAGATGCAGAGTGCGTTGGATGCCACTTTAGACCAGCAATCAAGGAGGACTCCCCTGAGGAGGTGATGTTTAGCCAGAATAAAAAGAAGCTGTGAGAAGATCTGAGAGTTCCAGGTGGAGGAGAACCAGCACGTGCAAAGGCCCTGGGGCAGGACTGCGCCTGGCGTGTTGGAGGCACAGCGGGGAGCCCCGTGTGGCTGGAACAGAGTGAGGAGGGGGAGAGAAGGAGGGGGAGAGAGGGAGGGCAGGTCATGCAGGGCCTGGTGGGCTGCAGGGAGGACTTGGGCTTTGACCCTGAGGGAGGTGGGAGCCATGGAGGGCTGTGGGAAGAGGAGGGACAGGCCCTGACTCAGGTCCTCACAGGCGCCCTCTGGCTACCGTGGGGACAGACTATGCCTGGCAAGGGCGGGAGCCGGGGGACCAGGGCGCAGGTGAGTGACGGAGCCAGGCCAAGGTTGTAGCCACAGAGGGTATGAGAAGAGACAAGATCACGGCATATTTTGGAGCCGACGGATTTCATTCTAGAAGTATTTGGTGGGGTGGAGGTGGCTTGTTGGCTCCTGTGCCCTCGAAGAGTGGGAGGGGTGAATCGCGGTGGCCTAGCTGGGTGGCCCTTTCCTCCTCCCCCCCCCCCGCCCCCACCAGGCCTCTACACTCAAGGCCAAATGAATGAGCAAATGAATGAGTGAGTCAGCCCCCAGCTGAGAGCGGCAGGGAGAGGTATACAGTAGGCACTGACTCAAACCTCCCACTCTGGTGCCTGAACTCCTGAGTCATCCACACCCCCTACCCCTCACTGTCTCAAAGCCATGGGGTGGGGGACCGAGTGTACCCCCCAGGTGGGATTAGTAACACATTGAACCTCTCTCTGCACCTCACCTTCCTGGCTGAGAACCCCAACTCTGCAATCCCAGCCTCAGCCTCTGCCCCATGCTGAAATCCCCCCATCCCCCACCCCTCGAGCTTAGTGCAGCCTTGTCTCGCATATCTCCAAGACCGGGAGGCTCATTCTTTTTGAGTAAGTCAAAGCTCTTACGATTGGCCCACGAATCTTTTAAAAATATAAATCTGAACTTGCGTCCACCTGCTGTGAACACTCGATGACTCCCTATTGCCCTCAGGACAAAGTCCAGTCTCTTCAAGTGGGGTTTATGAGGCTCTGGGTGGCCTGGCCTCGGCTGCTGACTTCTCCAGCTCCCGCTACGTGTCCCCCGCCCCCACTTCCCACCCAGTCACGCTCATAGCTGCATACATGTTCCTTCTCGACCTTTCACAAGCTGTTCTCTCTCCTTGGAAGGCTTTTCTTCCTTCCTTTTTGCTCGCCTGCCTCAAGCTATACCTCTGAGCACAGTGGAGATGTCAGCCCTTCCAGGAAGCCTTCCCCAACCCCCGGGGTCAAGTTCAAGAACGTCTGATCTCCTGTGGATACGTTGTATCCCCCCCACCCCAGCCCTGCAGAATAGAACCTAGAATTCCCACTCGCCAGCTGCTAACTCCTGGGCTGGTAGCTGCCCGCAGAGCTCTGATAGCCGGGATTTTTGTGCCTCCCCCGGCTCTCCCTGAGGGCATCGCCAGTTTAAACCCATCTCCTCTGATCTGCTCCCCGCGGGCCACCCCCCCACGCAGCCACAGCCCGAGTCCCTTTAGAAGAGTGATTGACTAACAGCCATTAGACTAATGGGCGAGGCGCAGCGATTTCATTTTTGCTGCACCTACAAACTAAATGTTCCCATGCAATTATAATTAAGGACATGTTCGCGTGTGACGGCTCCTGGCTTCCCGGCCTCCCTCCCTCTCTCAGGGCATTTGCTTATTTCCTCCTTGTCCCCTGTGCTTTGGCCTTCTGTCCCCCGGACCTTCTTGCCGGCTTCTTCCCGCCTCCCCTCCTTTCTGCTATGAAACTCCTCCTCTTCCTCTTCTTCCTCTTCTCTCTTTCTCTCTCCCTGTCTCTGTCTCTCTTCCCCTACCTCGGTTTCCCCAATCTTTCTCTGTCTCTCACTCTGTCTCTGTCTCCCGTCTCTGCCTCTCTTTTAAGGACGCGTCACATTATTCTAAAGTGCACATGTCTTACACGTGCAGCTGGAGGGATCGTGACACAGACACGCACCCGTGTAGCCACCGCCAGAGCAGGATGCAGACACATCCCGGCCCCCGGAGCTCCCTTTGTGCCCCCCACCCCCTTGCGGACCAGTCAGGCGCCCTCAAGGGTGACTGCAGTTTGTCTGTCTCTCTGTGTCGCCTTCCCAACGCTGAGGCCAGGCCCCTGCCCTCCGACCCTGGTCTTGGGAACGGAGCACCCTGGACTCCTGCCACCCTCCCAGGTGACCTTTCAGGGCAGGGCCAGGCGAGGGCTGGGTGCCTGGGATCTGGGGAGAGACCTCCTGTGGTTGAAGCAACCCTTCCCGGAAGCCAGCTCTGGCTCGCTGAGGCCCCCAAGGGACATTACTGGCCACGACCCACTTCGCCCTAAAACCCTTTTCAACTCTGGTCTGAAAATTCCCCATCATTGGTCCCCAGGGTCTTCCGAAGACAATCACACTCCCAGGGCTCCCAGCGCCCTCCTGTCTGACCCTACGGATGGGCCTCTGGCATAGAGGACTTCACTGCCCCTTCCTGTCCAGGAGGCAAGAGCGAGGTCTGGTTTGGATGCTCACCCAGATGGGACCAGGACACACGCCTCCTGGGCCCAGCTCTTCACTGCGTGGCCTCGGGATGGCTCCTTCTCTTTTCCAAGCCTCAGTTTCCCCACCTGTGAAATGGGAGACTGGATGTTGAGCCAGGGGTGCTGCTCTCTAAGGTGTCTGACCCGGCCTCGGGACTCTGGGTCCCTGGCCCCTGCCACGCTCAGGTGGCCGATACTACGAGGAGTGGCAGAGGGAGCTTTCTTTCTGCCTGGGACGTTCACGGCCAAGTGGGTGCTTCCCAGAGAGCGAGCAGGTTAGACCATGATCTGCCTTTAAAGCCTTGGTGTCACGGATTTCTCAGCGCACCCTCTGCTGCAACAGGACACAGGATGCTTATGTTTGGTGACCTGCCCCCAGCACGTTCCAGTTTGGGCTCCAGCTCCACCCCTTTCTCGGGCCAGTCCACCCAGCCAGCAATCCGTCCCCATCCTTCCCCTGCCTACTCAAAGCCTCCCGCCTCTGAAAGCAGGGCTCAAGCCTGACACCTCTTCTTTCTCTCCCTACAGTGACCTAGCACGTGGTTGGGTCTCTGGTTGGAAGACAGAATCAATAATGACAACCTTAACCATCACCGTCATCATCACTGCATCTACTGAGCATCCACTATGTGCCATGTCTTGTGCTAAGGGTTTAACCTGAACCCCCGTCGGCTAACCCAGGTCACTGCGCACGAGTCTTCTGAGATAGCCCCATTTTACAGATGGGTACATCAAGGCCCCGGCAGGGTGCAGTATCTGGTTCAAGATCACGCAGCCAGTGACTGGCAAAGCTGGGATTCACACCCAAGTCTGGGCAGCCGCAGACCTCCCCACCTTGGAGGCAAATGACAGAACACAAGCTCAACCCCCCCCCGTCCCCTCCCCGTGGCCGAAACTGGGTTTGCAGAACCGAACTCTGCTGTCAGCAGCTCCTGTGGCCTCTGATATATCGAGAGAATTAAAATCCATTTAGAGGGAAATCTCTAAACAGGTCTGTGTTGTGTTTTGTGTGTGTGCGTGTTTTTTTCCCCGTTTTTTTTTTCCTTCTTTGCCCCGCTGTCTCCGACGGCGTAATGTATTCCAGAAGCAAAACTGATTCTGACTTAATCGCATTTGAAAGCGGGTATTACATCCGCACCTTGCAAGCGGACACTCGTGGAGGAACCGCCGCCGGGATGGAGCGGTTTCACCTGGTGTCGCCTTAACCTCTGCACCGAGTAAGTGCGATTCATGCCCGTTCGGGGGGCTCCTTGCTGGGGGCCTCGCTGGGCTAGGCCATATAGGGTGGGGTTTGGAGAGGACAGGCCGTGGGGACTTTAGGGTGAGTCGAGGTGCTTCTGCATCCGGAGAATGGGCGCGTGAGCCCAGCCACCTGCTCCTTTCCTCTCTCCCGCCTCTCCCAGCCCCCTGTTAGCCCCGCCCCGACCACGCCCCGACCACGCCCC
>CAUYSK010122720.1:0-11004 GCA_963575035.1 Avahi laniger | reverse complement strand
GGTAAAACCAGAAGAACAATGTGGAAATAGAAAAAAGGGCACCAAACTTCAGAACAGAAAGCAAAGAGCAGTAGGTAGTTGCATGACTAAATTGGGTTAGTCTTAGAACAATCTGCGTAGAATGTATAGTTACAACAGAGTTTTGAGAAAGAAAAGAGAAACAAAAGCTTGATTTAGTGGCAAGCTGAAAAGGTTTTTATCATGAATTTTAGGTACACATCATTTCAATTGGCTTTCAGTGCACTGCGTAAAGTCTTCTCAGATCTCAGTGAGAGAGACTTCCCTAATCAATTTAGTTCCAACTTTTGAAGCATGTTATGTTATGTAATTTCTTCTGAGTTCATTAGCATCTTCTTTCTCTATATAAATCTGTCTCACTTTTGTTCCTTGTGAATTCTGGAAACAGGAAGAGTTTTATGTTTCAAACAGCTTTGGTGAAAACTGATAAATTTCAACAATTACAAAATATCTGGCTTCTGGCAGTATGGTATTTATGTCTTTCTATTTAAAATATACTTGGGAACGTATGGGTCCTATAGGCTCTAACCAGAACATGTTCATCAGCCTTTGAAAACTGTGACATTGGTGACACAAAACAAGGGCCATTCATAATGTCTGAATGACCGTAAGGAAGAACTAAGAATTAGAGTCTATTTCACTTTTATTCCTGACAATCTCTGTTAGAAAATGGAAACAGATGTTTCTCTGTAGCCATTTTCTCTCCCCTCATGTTTTATTCCATTTTCCTAGCCACTGCGAGAGACTAGTATCCATGTTCTTTTCCATAATTGTATGTCCACTAATAATCAATTATGATTCTCAAGTATTCCTTGTGCTAGACTTTCAACCATCATGAAGTTTTGAAAAAAGTTACCATTCCCTTTCCCTTCAAAACTTATTGGCAATGGGCTGTGAAATTTTAAAAGTATTTCAAAAACTGAATAAATGTTAGAATGCCTTGATTTTCACTCCTTTTTTGAATACTTGCATTTTACTTGTAGGACAGATTGCTAAATCATAAGAATTAATCTTCAATTGAATCATTTGAAACATCTGGAAAGGCTACTATCTGGCCACTATGAGTCAGGAAAAGATACAATGGGAACGACCCAGTGGTGGGCTGCCACTAAATGATTCTGTGCAAAAAATCTCACTTTGAGTTTGATTGCTGTACTTTTTTCCTCGTTCTCTCGTCTGCAAATGTCAGTGTCCTTTCAGAAATCGGAGTGAATGGCCTGGAACAATCAGTCCATGGTGACCGAATTCATACTACGGAGTCTGTCTAGTTCTTCAGAACTCCAGATCTTTTACTTCCTGTATTTCTCCATGGTCTATGCAGCCACCGTGCTGGGGAATCTCCTTATTGTACTCACCATCGCATCAGAGTCACGCCTGCACTCTCTCATGTACTTTCTGCTGAGCAATCTCTCCTTCATTGACATGTCCCTGGCCTGATTTGCCACCCGGAAAATGATTGCAGATGTCCTCAGTGAGCACAAAGCCATCTCTTTTGGAGGCTTCATAACCCAGATATTCTTCCTACATCTCTTAGGAGGTGCTGAGATTGTACTGCTGATATCCATGTCCTTTGATAGGTACGTGACTATATGTAAGCCTCTACGTTACCTAACCATCATGAGCCAGAGAATGTGTGTTGGGCTCGTGATACTTTCCTGGATTGTTGGCATCTTCCATGTTCTGAGTCAGTTAGCGTTTACTGTGAATTTGCCCTTCTGTGGACCCAACGAAGTAGACAGCTTCTTTTGTGACCTTCCTTTGGTGATTAAACTCGCTTGTGTTGACACATACATTCTGGGGATGTTCATGATCTCGACCAGTGGCATGATTGCCCTGGTGTGCTTCATCCTCTTGGTGATCTCCTGCACTATCATTCTGGTCACTGTTCGGCAGCGTTCCTCTAGTGGGTCCTCCAAAGCCCTCTCCACTTGCACTGCCCACTTCACTGTTGTGACCCTTTTCTTTGGCCACGCATTTTCATCTATGTGTGACCTTTCAAAAATTTCCCAATAGACAAAGCACTCTCGGTATTTTATACCATATTCACCCCCCTCTTGAATCCAGTGATCTACACCCTTAGAAATAAAGATGTCAAGCATTCTATGTGGAAACTAAGCAGATATATCTTTAACTCTAGGAAGACTGATCATACCCCTTAACTTTCCTCATATGCAAATGAATACTTATTCAGCATTTATCCCCCTTATTCAGTTTGTTCATATATTGTAATAAATCAATTAATTCATGGCAAAACTATTTCTGTAATCAACCTCAACAGTCACTGAGTACTGCTCTGATCATATTAAATATTAATTGTTCCTTCCCCAAAATAACATTTAGTACAGGACATTATAAAACTTATGCTCAACATTTTAGCATGGAAGGACCCACATTTTAGAATATTCAAATTTTGTAAGATCTAAGTATTTATTTGAGTATTCCTTACCTTGATATATTCACATGTTTTAAGAAAGAGTATGTTTCCTCCCAGTCTCTTGCAATAGTCTCTAAGAAGAGGGAAGTGTGAAAGCACCAACAACCAGTATAGCATCCTATACGCTAAAATAATAATAGAGTTTTTATTGCTGACAAAATGCTAATGAATGATTTTTTTGGTTGAAAGTCAAAAAGAAATAAAGGATACTTGATAAGTAAAAATATTTACTATTTAATATGTTGGTAACCTATCTTTGATAAGAATAAGAATGAACTTTATTTTAATCTTTAATCTCTACATTCCATATGGTGGGCTTCACAGATTTAAAACAGTACACCGTACTCCAGGAAAATTCTTATCATCTTTTATATATTAAAGATTCAAAGGATCCTAGAGTCTTATACAACAAATTCCATCCACAGTCCTGTTTTACAAAAGCTGACACTAAGACCTAAGGATACAGTAGCTTTTTCAAGATCATGTGAATTAGAGACAGAATCTAGTTTGTTCACCTACAAATATGAATACGTCTTTATTTTCTAAGCAGTGACAAGTTATTTGGTTGCCATGATGTTTACTGTATCATTTTTTTATCCAAAGCCACATCTTAAATAGTGAGGTCCTGAAGGATCTGAGCTGTCTTGCCTTGGTTAAATATAGTATTTGACTTAAGGACTCCATGAAATAGTGGTTCTTCAACATATTTGACATAGCTAAGAACTGAAGTTTTAAGAAAATAGAAATCATCTAGTCAAATCTATTTATTTTACAGATGATGAAATTGAGAACCAGGAAATAATATTACTTTTCCGAGTTAATACAGCTATTCGACGATAGTCTAGCATAGAAGGTGCCTTATCTTTCTTTCTCTTTCTCTCTCTCTCAATTTCTCTTTCTCTCTCTATTAAACTAGGGCAAGAATATCTTCGAGAGCATTTTAGTCATTGTAATTCTGAGAGCAACACACAGGAGGAATGTTTAATGCATAAAACTAAACTATTGTGACCCCTAATAATTAGTCAACTGCCCGGCTTTGTCAAAGTTTGCATAATATTCAGTGTAATATTGCCCTAGCCTACGTACGGAAAAAGACAAATCGATATATAGATGACTGATGGATAGATTTGTAGGGGTCAAATACAAAGATCAATCAATTGATAGATGAATATATAGGGAGATAGATGAATAAGTCAATGGATGAATGTATATATGGCAATATATGTGGGTAAATGATAGATAGATATTTGCCAACCATAAAGAAATGATTTTACAGCTTACTATATTGACTCAATAGTTTCTATGTCTGTATAGTGAACCTATACCCATTGTAAATTACAACTTGTTTAAAAATTGCTTGAAAAGTTATTGGATTGGGTAGAGTTAAAAAGATATAATCTTAAATGTTTTTCTTGTGGGAAAGTAAAGCCAGTTCAATTTATGAATAGTTTAATGGTTACTGGAGAAATCTACAATGAATTAGTATTAATGAAAAATAATAATAAAGGTATTTATATGACTCTCTGAACATTATTAACCTGTCTCTCACCTTCTCAACCCTGGTAAGGAGACCAGATTTCTTAAATTGAGTCATTTATATTTCATTCTGACCAATAGCCTATGGTGGGCTGATCAGGGTAAGAAATGCAGTATAGTTTTTCCTATATCAAGCTCCAAATTTTGTGTGCTTATTCAGCACCTTAATATATACACTTGCTAGAATTATAGCCAAATAAATGTCAGGGGTCCCATTATATGAAAATTTGTGCATACTCTGAAATAAGGCCATCAGTTCTAAGCTTTAAGAATGCAAAGGGGAAATTTACAATGTCTAGATAGGTGGCGCAGGCACCAATCTAAGAAAATTTGAGTAAAGGAGTATCCAGTCCCCATTCTAATCCCTCCATTGATGGGGTCCCCTCTCTCTCTGCTTCATATTCTCTACTGACAGTCACTTATCTGAGCCTGCTCTTTAATCTTTCGTTATTATAGCCGTAGAGAAAAAACTTCACACTGAGTGCCAACAGTTTATTGTAAAAGATGAATCTAGGAAATAATTTAAAGGAATATTGAACCTAATTTCATGATACTATGTTTCATCTCCAAGAGTCATCAGCCTAATCAAAACTCGTCTGTGGTGTGATTCTATAGAGGTATTTAATTTCTTTCTTCACTTTTTCTTCTTTAATTAATAAGATTTTTTATTTTCCATTTACCTTCATTGGGGTTAAACAATTTCACAAGCCGATCTTCAATTATGGTCTAACAAAAGAAACTAGGAGTAAATGTAGAGAGATGTAAAAGTACTTCATATTGTTCAGAATATCCAATGTATACACACGTAAAACAAAATTGAGATTTGGCTCAGATTGGTTGACCTTTAAGCACAGAGTCTTCGGCACCAAATTAGGTTCCTAGTGTCAATGTCCCTTTAGTCATATGTCTCTCCCTGTAGTAAATCCATTGTTCTTGCTTAAAGAACTGCTTTCCCCTGCTCATCTTGGAAGCTGAGAGGCTAATAATCAGCAAGCAGTCTTCCATGTGAGATGCAGCTGTCGATTTGTGAAACTTCATCGTAGGAAACTTCATAAAGAAAGAACTTGTTTGACGTGCCATTTTTTCTGGTCGGTTATTACTTTGTTCCACTCTTGTTCCAGAAAACCTATTTTTAAAATGATGTTACAGTGTTTGTTTCAAAAAATTTCAATGGTTTTAGAACCAAGACATGGTACAGTTTTATTATGTCACTCTTCAAGGTTTAATCTAGGCTCTGCCTCTTTAAGGAAAACTCTTCAATTCTTTTATTGATTCCATTTTACTTTCTTTACTTTTCCACAGCTTTTATTTCCTGCAACATTAATTTTATACCTTGCGTTATACTGTTACCTAAACAATTCTTAAGTGTCTGTGTCTTTTCTTCTTATAATTGACAAGCATTCTGAGAGCAGACTTTCCCCTTGTTTGTTTTTGTTGTTTTGCCATTGTTGTAAATTTGTTTGCTAATGTGTTTTACTATCTTTTGCTTTGCTTTTAATATCTGCTACAGTACTTGACTCAAGGAACAGTTAGAAGTAGTGACTTGTTACACTTTTTGAAGTATAGTAATTATCTTTTTCTAAATAAATACCCTTTTCCATATTCTTCTATTACTCTTCTTTCAAAATATAATATCATATTAATCATAGAAATGTTGAAATGGAAAGAATTTCAGAGATAATCAAATGTTCCTGTCAAAGTCTGCCACTAACTATGGGACCTTATGCAAATTTCTGATTTGATTAGATCCTCTCTGAGGTCCTTTCAAGCTCTAATATTCTAGTCTATAGGATTTCTGATTTCCAATTCATTTTGTCCCATGTTAGTTTAAACATATAATTTCCTAAAAGCTGATTTCTGGGAGGGGGATTGAGAGGGTCTCAAACAGGAAAAGGGTAACAAGGAGGTAAAGGAAAGGGAAGATGAGATTTCCGTTAATAGGCGAAAGACCATTAAAATAGAACCACACCTTGGATCTGTGGTCCTCAGAATTGCAGTCACCAGGCCTTTGCCTACCAGGCTTCTACAGAAAAAGAAAGATGCAAAGAGGCATTTTCTAGCTTTTTCTATGCTTTCAATGCTAAAACCAGGCTATGATCCCTTGTTTCCTGGCACAGAGAAGAGCAAACATATCAAGGGATATGTTACAAATCCGTGGCATGGCAGTGAAAAGTGTTATAACTGAGTAGGAAACCAAGGAGATGCCATCATTCTGTTAGTTCAGAGTCTATGGAAAACAGAAGCCTGGTGTCATATCCTTCAAATGATTTTACAGAAGCAGAAGGTCAGTCACCAGATGTCTGTTCAATGACAACTTTGAGAGGAAATGCCCTGTGAAGCTTCCGAAGAGGCATGAAAACAAACTTCTTCAGGGTGGAAATTAAACTGTACTAACATTTAACATTTGTATTACACTCAATATGCATCATACTCTGCCAGAAATGCTTAATTAATTATATATTAACATTATATTTTGATGAAATATGTATTTTTATATTAATTAATAAATTCTTAATTCTATGAAGTATATATCATTATTATAAGCATTTTAGACATGCAGAAATTGAGAAAAAGTTGAAGCGATTCAACTAACATTACACCACTCATAAATGAGGAAGCTAAGATTTAATGCAGGCTTTTCTTCTCTCCTTCTTCCCTTCTTTCCTTCCTTCTTTCTTCTTTCCATTTGATATTTGCAATATTTTAAAATAAATAATATGTTCTTATATTTCAAAAATCAGAATATTAAAAGATGAATAATTGAAAGTGTGCTTTTCATCCCTGTTCTCATCTGCCCTATTTCTGTTGTGTGTACACACACATACACCCCTGAATCCACTTTGTTAATTTATTTAATTTTTGTGATTATATCTGTGGCTTCTTTAATCAAATACAAGAAGATTCAAATATAGATCAATACCTTACCTTCTTATTATGTACAATGAAAATTCTTTTTACATTTCTGAACCTTTTTTGTTAGTTAACAGCATCAAGGAGAGCTTTTAATATTAGAACAGAGTTTCAACTCTTTTTACTATTGCATATTATTCTACAGTATTGATAATTTATTTAATTTGCATCCTATTGATAGGTAATAATTGTTTTCCTGTTTATTTTATTTAATCAATGCTGCAATAAATGATATTGAACATATGCCATTTCTGATGTACGCAAATATATCTGTAGGATAAATCATTAGTAATAAAATTTTGTTTCCAAAGGTATTCATGTTTGTAAATAGCAAATTGCCCTTTCAAGTAGTTTAACATCCATCTAAATACCTAGATCTTCAGCTTTGTATCTTACCACTTTCCCAAGAACCATCTCTTTCTTCTAAAGTGTTGGATGAGTTCCAGTTCTCAGAACACACCGTGCTGTTTACACCTCCACTCTTTCTTTTGCCTGGAATGTTCTCCCCTCACCCCCACCTTTCTAGCACCCTGCTATTCCTATTTTAAGATTCAACTAGACTATCATCACATTCTGTTACATTTGCTAACCTCTCTTTTACCTATTATAATTGACCAATCCCTCCTCTGTGCTCCAAAACTAACCTGCAGATAATTCTATTATTGCACATAATTTAATCTTTTAATAAGTGTGTGTCAAGTACCTGTGTGTGCCAAGCATTCTCTTACTTTTTGGAGATAAAGTGTGAATATGACATGTGTAGTTCTACCCTTATGGAATTACAGTCTAGAGAAGAAAACAAAAGTAGTCAATAAATAATAGTATAATCATTTCTAATTATAGTTGTGCTGAGCACTATGAGGAACATGTATAGAATAACAAAAGAACATATAATAATGGAATCTTTCATACTTGGTGTGGTCATTGGAAGACTCCTTGGAGAAATTACATCAAGGTTAGTCCTGAGGGATGAGTAGGACAAGGGCAGTGCCAGCAGGTGTGAGAACGAGAGATTCTGGGAAATAGTTTCAAAGCACAAGGTGATGAGGAGAGAAAAGAATATGAGGTAAAAGGGGTTGCTGAAATGCAAGTTAGCTCTGCATATAACCAAAGGTTCTGTATGTTGATCAAGCAAAGAAATTTGGAGTTATACAGGAGGGAAGGAAAGAGACAAGAAGAACTGGGATAACTTTTCTTCTCTAGTTCCAATGCAGTCTTCAAGTGCAGACTATATTTTTATCTATCACAGAGAAAAATAAATAAGACAAAACTTCCTCATCAAATCACCTGAGAAGTCTGTCAAAAGCTCACACAATAGAAGCTCAATAAAGGTTGACTAGTTGCTTGCAGTCTTCCCTGAGGTCCTCAGTGCTCCCCCATTACCTCTACAGTATATCTGATTTCTTTGTGATGGTAGCTTCCAAGGTCGGGCCTCTTCCTATCAATGCAATCTCTGTTTCCACTACTAACTTCATATCTTGTTCTCTAGAAATAGTAAACCACATGTACCTCCTGAATTCACTGGGCATTTTTTTTTCTCTTTGTCTCTGTTCCCCTGGCTTACTTCACCCTGACCTGGCATTCAAGTCACAGATTCAGCACCACCCCTGACCCCCACGCTCACTCCAGGAACATTTAGACATGCGTTTTCCTAGGTTCCCATAGTACCATATGCAAACTCAGATCATGGCAATCGTCTTTCTTCTTCTTATAACAAAATCTCATTAAGAATAGGGATGATATGTTATTATTTCTGTTTCCCCAGTACAGATCACAGTTTCTGATATGAAAAAGATCCAAAAAACATTTCTTGGATTATCTTTACTGAGAGGAGACTAAAGTGATGGCCGTGTGACAAAGGCAGAAAATCCTACTTATGATAACATCATCTTCTTCTGATTGACTAATTCTAAGCTACTTCATCTAGAGGAAAATCCTACCCTCCTACAATTAGAGGTATCCTTGGAAGAGCCGGCATGGCTCTTCGATGTATAATGACATGCCAGTGACTACAAGCAGATTTCTGCTAGAGTATAAACATAGGAAAGAGAATTAGGATACAAGGAGAGAGAAGCATAACAAAGGAAAAGGACAGAAGTATAACCGATTCTATATCCCAATCTGACTTAAAGTCTCATATAGGAATAATTTGTGAGAACATTAATGTCCGTGATGATTCAACAAATTCTGTTTGTTGAGAGCAGCCATTAACATTTAGGTACAAGAGTGGATTACAGCAAAGTTAGGGTTAGGGATGCAAGAGGTTACAGGCATGGTGGTAGAAAGCGGTACATTTTAAATTCTTTATCAAGAATCACAAACTTCTGTGAT
The DNA here is from genome assembly GCA_963575035.1 of Avahi laniger. NCBI lineage: Eukaryota > Metazoa > Chordata > Mammalia > Primates > Indriidae > Avahi > Avahi laniger. The sequence continues at coordinate 1,775 of CAUYSK010122720.1, read as the reverse complement.
AATATACATGCATGGAGTGGCCTATGCAGGACAAAACAAAGAGACGAAATCTCTGGTGGTAGCTCGTCTAAAAGCTCAGCTCCAGCTTCAAATTCTGGCCAAATGTTGATGGGCTTGTGTTTTTGTCATTTTTTCATGAAAATCCATAAATCTGTATTTGTTTGTGAAATCTCCCACTACCTAATTTTGGTAATTAGACCGATTTCTTTATAAATCTTCGAGGAAAAACAAAACATATTGGGAATAGGGGGCAGTTGCAGCTTGCAGCCTGCTAACTTGCAAACTCTGCCTAGAAGATGAGAAAACTAGCACAGAGAAGTTAATTAATTTGCCTCAAACCACAAGCCTGGTAAGTGGTGTAGAGTTGGATTCATATCAGATAATCTAGTTTCAATGATGGTGCTATCAATCCCCACTTCAGGTGTTCATAGTTGTGTGTGTGTATACATGTGTAAGTGTGCCTGCGTGTGCACACATAAAAAGTATATCATAAAAAAAAAGAATAACATGTATTAGATGTTGGGCAGGGGGAGGGGAGGGGGGAGGAGGGGACGGGCATATGCACAAACAATGAGTGCGATGCACATCTCCGGAGAAACGGACACACTTGAAGCTCGGACTTGGGGGGGAGGGAGGGCAAGGGCATGATATGTAACCTAATCATCTGTACCCCCATAATATGCTGAAATAAAAAAAAAACAGAAAAAAAAATATATCATAGACTCCTCCAGAAGTTTAGTGAAGCCTAAACCCTCCTTCTTAGAATAATATCTTGAACACACAAGATAAAATATATGGAGACATACTAATAGCCAACAAAGATATGAAAAAATTCTCAACATCTCTAGTTACCAGGGAAATTCAAATCAAAACCACACTGAGATACCATCACATATCAACTGAGATGGCTATTATCAAAAAAGACAAAAAATAATAAATACTGGCAAAGAAGCAGAGAAAAGGGAACTCTTGTACACTGTTGATGAGAATGTAAACTAGTACAGCCATCATGGAGAAGGGCACAGAGGTTATTCAAAAACTACAAATAGAACTACCATACAATCCAGAAATCTCACTACTGGGCATTTATCCAAAGGAAATAAATTCAACATATCAAAGAGATATCTGCACTTCCATCTTTATTCTAGCATCATTCACAATAGTCAAGATATGGAATCAAGCCAAGTCTAACAACAGAGGAACAGATAAAGTAAATGTGGTATATATACACAATGGAATACTATTCAGCCGTAAAACAGAATGAACTCTCATCATTTGTGGCAACATGAATGGAACTGGAGGACATTACATTAAGTGAAATGAGCCAGGAACAGAAAATTAAACACCGCATGTTCTCACTCATATGTGGAAACTAAAAAAAAAAAAAAAAAGTTGATCTCATAGAAGTAAAAAGCAGAACAGAGCATACTAGAGGATAGAAAGAGTAAAGGGAAGGGGGATTGGGAGAGATTTGTTAAAGGGCACAAAATTATAGCTAGCTAAGAACAAGTTCCAGTGTTTTTTTTTTTTTTTTGAATGGAATTTCTCTTTTTTTTTTTTTTTTTATTTCAGCATAACATGAGGGTACAGATGTTTAGGTTACGTGTGTTGCCCTTGCCCCCCCTCCCCCCCTCAGTCCAGGTTTCAAATATGTCCATCCTATTGCGTGGTGCACATTGCACTCTTTGTGTACACATAGACCCGTCCTCTCCTCCCTCCTCCCCCCTCCCCCCTGCCCAATATCTAATAGATGCAATTCTTATATATGCACTTAT
>CAUYSK010122717.1:0-32092 GCA_963575035.1 Avahi laniger | reverse complement strand
GTAAACATCAGTTGAGCGCATGCGCCAGCAGAGAAACGCCTTTCCTGGGGAGGACCCTAAGGGCGTGTCCAATCACAGTTTGCCACCTAGCCTTCACCAGTATATAAGCCTGTGCTTGTTTTGCTTCGTGGTCTTCGCCGTTTGCCCCATTAAAACGCTGTTGAAAGAACTCCGAGTGTTGCGTCCTTCCTGCTGGTCAGGGCGGCGCGACAAAGAAGACTCCCAGAGGAATCACAGCAGCAACAAAAATCAATAATTGGGACCTGATCAAATTTAAAAGCTTCTGCACAGCCAAGGAAACTATCATCAGAGCAAACAGACAACCTACAGAATGGGAGAAAATATTTGCATGCTACACATCTGATAAAGGGCTGATAACTAGAATCTATATAGAACTTAAGAAAATTAACAAGAAAAAAATCAAAAAACTCCATTAAAAAGTGAGCAAAGGACAAGAACAGAAACTTTGCAAAAGAAGACAGAATAATGGACAGCAAACATATAAAAAATTGCTCAACTTCTCTAATCATCAGGGAAAATCAAATCAAAACCACAATGAAATATCACTTCACTCCAGTGAGAATGGCTTTTATCAAAAAGTCCCAAAACAACAAATTCTGACATGGATGCAGAGAGATAGGAACACTCTTACACTGCTGGTGGGATTGCAAATTAGCACAACCTCTATGGAAGGTAATATGGAGATATCTTAAAGAACTAAAAATAGACCTACCATTTGATTCAGGAATCCCACTACTAGGCATCTACCCAAAGGAAAAAAATCGTTTTATAATAAAGACATCTGCATTCGAATGTTTATGGCAGTACAATTAACAATTGCAAAGATGTGGAAACGACCCAAGTGCCCATCAATACATGAGTGGATTAATAAAATGTATATGTATGCCATGGAGTACTTACTCGACCATAAAAATCAATGGTGAACTAGCACCTCTTGTATTATCATGGATAGAGCTGGAGCCCATTCTACTAAGTGAAGTATCCCAAGAATGGAAAAACAAGCACCACATGTACTCACCATCAAACTGGCACTAACTGATCAACATTTATGTGTACACATGGAAGTAATATTTCTTGGGTGCTGGACAGGTGGGAGAGGGGTGAAAGAGATGGATAAATTTATAATGAATGGGTGTGGAGCACACTGTCTGGGGGATGCTCATGCTTGTAGCTCTGGCTTGGGTGATGCAAAGGCAATATACATAACCAAAATGTTGGTACCCCCATAGTATTCTGAAATTTAATAAATAAATAAATAAATTTTTTTAAAAGGGAATGACAAGCTAGAGGGGAAAAAAATGAAAATTCAACTCTATTGGATAAAAGCAGACTTGCAAATTATGAAACAATTAGACAAATATCTATGTGAGTCTTGAGCTATTTAAACTTCAGAAAAGGCAATTTCTGGTAATCACCATTTGTACTATAGATAGATATGTGGGCATGTGTATAGACAGGTACAAATGTCTATAAGACTTCTCAGTTACATGACACCAATGGGGAGACCTTGAAGGGAGACACACATGGGTGCCCACGCCCATCAGGTGTGCACCACGAGGGGACCTCATTCCCTCTGTCCTTTGTACCACTTGGAGCTAGAGGTAGTTGTGCTGGATTTGTTCTCAGGACACTCCCTCTCTTTGTAATTCTTAATTGAATAACTCAGATTTTGAGAAGTCGACTGCTGAAGAGAGGAGTAGATCCTTCGATGAGAAATAACCCTTGTTGTTAAGTGGGATTTCTAGAAATGAGATAGTGGAGTCACATAATGGAAGAAGCTGACCTGACAAACAGCTATGGATCTGATGTCTGGTTAACACATCATAGGTTAACACAGATGAAGTGTTTAACTGGTTGGTGAGTTTGTCATGGAACACTGGAAAAGATAGCTTCGGCACATAAACGTACACCTGAAAAATTTCCATCACCCCCAATACATTATAATTTCCCATGGTTACCTCAACCCTTCAGGAATGTCTGAAACAGCCCATATGGTGGTGGCACACAGAAGCAGGGGGTAGAGCATTAAAGAGTGTGGCCTGCCCTGCGCTCAGCCCATACCTGAGTCCATGAAGAGACAGGAGTACATCAGGGAGTTTCAAGTACAACCCACAGAGCTGGGAGCAGTAGGGGAGAGCACAGGATCTTAAGAAGCAACTGCTGGAAGGATAACTCAGGAAAACCAAAAATAATCCCTCCTCATTCTCAATATATCCTGAAGAAACATGACCCTTGATGGCATGCACGTAGGGGAAGGTGGAATTCCACACAGGGGTCTAAGATGAAGTGGATACTTATGCTACACATCCTTTCCTCTCTTCCCAACTTCTCTTAGTGTGTTCTCCAACAACTAATACTGTACTCAAGAAAGGATCTGGTCTTAATTATTTTATAGTTCAATGTGAATAAATTAAAGTCAGTTGGCTTCTTTCTTCTGAAGGCTTTTATAGGCGTGAGTCTGGCCCTCTGTTGCCTGGGTTAGGGAAGGAAATTAAAAATTCAATTTGAAGTGAACTACTGCCCCCATCAGATATTTGCATCTTAGATATCTCTAACGGTGAGATGATTAAAATTCTAAAACTCAGAAAGATATTTAACAATAATTAAACAGAGACAAAATAGTGTCTGGGAGTATGAAATCAAGACAGGCAGTCAGCCCCCTCACCTACAGTTGGGCATGGTCATCCCTAGGAAAGAGGTAAGTCCCCTGACCCCACAGCCTTCCCTTGGGCATTCCTGCCCATTTCTAAGAGTTTTGCTTTCATTTGGGTTGGCTTGGGACTTAAGGTGGAATCCGGGGATAACAATTGTTGGATTTATAAAATCAGAAGGGAAGATAAACTAAAGGACAGTTGCGGTTTGACAGCAGAAATACATGGAAAGACTTGAGTCCTAGTTCAGCTCCACTTTCTTCTTTGCCACTCCATGTAAAAAGTAAACACCATACAGTCAGGTACTTCCATTATTACCAGTTAGCTATTCATACTGCAGTCACTAGGAGAATTTATTATGTGTGATAAATCATCATAAAATATTCCTTATATATACACCAACTTAGAATTGGTTCATACGAGCAAGACATAGGGATAGTGCTCTTCAGGTTATTAAATGTTTTCACACTTGCTTGAGCCCACACAGTAACCCCAGAACAGGTATTACTATTATTGTTGTTCCCATTTTCCAGATGAGCAACCCAAGATACAGAGTTACCAAAGATCATATTATATCACGGTTTTCAGACTTAGTGAAAGAAGACAAATTTAATATAAGAAAATTCAGAAGGTGATTACTTGTTTTACAAAAGGATCTATCACAGGAAATTTCTATGTTCCAAAATTTAAAATGTAATGTGTTCTTTGAGAAATTGAAATACTCACCACTAAATATGACAATTCTAAAGAGAAATGCATATGTACAGTGACACTTGGAATCAACATCACTGAATAGTTATACTCTTATGTCAAAGAAATAGAGATCTTTACAGATGTAAACTCACATTTCCTCTTGCCGGTAGTTCAACTCCCATTGTGGATCACTCCCACTCTGAGCATAAACAGCTCCCACTGTTATACCCACTATTATAGCCGGGACTCCTATATGATAAAGAGAGGCACAGAATTAATGATTTATCCAAGACTGAGATTAATTATAAAAAACCGTTAGTGAATTATACATCTGACCTATTTCAGGATATATTGTTCTTTCCACTATGGACAAGACACTAATTGATCCTACAGTTGTAGGTCAACAGTAGACATAATTTTTCTCTAAGCGTTTTCTTTTCCCTTTTGGTGTTGCCTCTACACACAAATCCTATACTATTTCTGATTTCTTTGTAACTCTTACCACAATTTCCATTCTTAAATGGCATAGTTCCTCTTTCACTTGAATAAATTTAAATTTAGATATCCCTGAAACAATTCTTCCTTTGCTGGAAACCCAATACATTTTTCAAATAATTTGTCTTAGAGAGTCACTTTGATTGTCTTTCTTGAAACATTTCTTTCAAAGCAGCTTGAAGTTAATTATTGAAGTTAATTAAATCTCAAATCAAATTAATAAAAAGAAATGTTAAAGGAAATTAACCTCTTTAAGTTAGTTTATCATGTATCTAGTATACCTGTCTTGATCACTTCTGCCTCCTTCACTGGAGTATAAGCTACTAGACAGAAAGTGTTCTTAGTAATCACTATATTTTCTATCTTTCCTATCTCAAAGCCTCGGCCCTCAATGGATGTTTGTTTAAATTAAATGATGTCAATGAAATTAAATTGCTGAGTAAGTGGAGATGCAAACACTTACCCCATCCAATTAATGAGATGAAAAGAATGAAATGTCGAGGAAGAGGCTTCATGGTCCTAATTAGAAGGAAATAGAGCTGTGTAGCACTGAGTGCATTCCAGGTAAATGTCACCAACAGAAAATAGTGCAATAAGGCAGCCATCGCAGTGCACGTGGGATTTGGAATGTTAATGATGTCTTTTGTGAGCATTTCGTTATTATCAATGTCAATATTATTTATGTCACCATCACTTGTCTTCAAGTTCTTATTGGAATTTTCAATTCCAAACAGAAAGAGGAGGTTGAAAATCAGCATTGATGTGCATAGACTGACTAACACCCAGGTCACTGAGGTTTTTCTGAGTTTCCTGAAAATAAAACAGTAAATATAAAAAACTAAATATAAATAGAACAACTGCAAAAATTAAACTCCAGTGAAATTGTAAGGAAACAAAGGAATATTATCACCCAGTGTAAATCTAGCTCATAGCACAGTGGGGCCAGCTGGTAAATCTGACTTGTCAATTATGTCAGAAATTCACACTCTTATCTCATTTCCACAAATAAGTGAGTTACAGGAGGAAACAGGTTGATGCATCCTTTCTTGAAACTGTATTCTGATAAAAAATGATAGGTAATCTCCAAAGATGGCCCCTAGGGAACTCTACTTCCTGGTATTTGTGCCCTGTGTAGTCTTTTCTGGGGGCCTGTGCCTTGATTTAACTCATGGGATGAGACAGAAGGCCTGGCCGCCAGGGCTGACTCACCCACTAGACACAATAGTGCTTAGGGCCCATGATATTTTTAGGGCCCACAACAATGTTTTAACTTCTTTTAAAATTAGAAGGAAAAAAAGAACTTTTAGGTCAAAGAATACTAATATATTCATCTTTATACCAATGCAGTCATAAAATATAATTTTTAATCTTATATATGGATGAAAGGTCTCACAAAGACAAAAGTGCCTGAGGACCATGAAGGTCATAGCACGGCCCTGGTGGCAGCTTTGTCTCTTGTGCTCTTGGGAGTTCTGAGCCACCACGTAGAAGTCCAGCCACCCTGCTGAAAAGACCACATGGAAATGCTCTGAATCTACATGGAGGGAGAGAAAGATGCAGCTGCCCCAGCATCATAGATGAGCCTCCTGATGACTCCGGCCCCAGCCACCATCTGACTGCAGTCTCATAGGAGACCCCAGGAAAACCAGCAGAAGAATCCGGCCGAATCTAGTCAAGCCACAAAATCATTAGAAATAATAAACTGTGGCTTTAAGCCACTAAGTTTTAGGGAAGTTTTTTATATAGCACTAGATAACAATTTCTACTGTAAATTTGCAAGCATATACAAAGGCCATCTGTAGATAAGGCCTTAAATGGATTTTTTAAAATTTAAAATAGAAAACTACATATTAGTAGATAAACTCATGTTTGAATGTAGAGAAAAAGACTCTTGAGTTTTTAAATGCAAATTATTTTTAAAATGCACTTACAAATTTTAAAATAAGGCCAAATATAATTTTAAAATAATTTCACATAACAATATAATACATTTCAAACAAAATTATATAATATTTAGCTCACATTACATTTAAAGAGTGAGGCTTCCACAAACACTTTAAATTAGGTAAAGATATTTTAAATTTGTTGTACAACCTATTGCTATTGATGTTATTCTTGGAGTAGACTGATAATTACTATCTCTTCAAATAGCTGAATTTCTCATATATGTTTTCTGCAAGATTTCTCAGAATTCTGTTTCCACGTGCATCTCCCAAGGACTAATGTTCCAAGGACCACACTTAGGGAAATGCTTGCTGATTGCCAAATGGTCAAGATATTTTGAACAGTCCTTTTAATGTAAAACATGCCCAAGGAGTGTTTCTTCATTTAATAATTTTTGGGTATATAACCAAGTATTCTTTAAAACTGCTTCCGCCTCCCCTTATTTAATTAATGTATTTGCTCTAAAAGAAGAACTTTTTCTCTGATTTTCTCTGAATGCTGGCCTTGTCACCAGTAAGGCAATATAAGAGTGTGTGTGTGTGTGTGTGTGTGTGTGTGTGTGTGTGTGTGTGTGTGTGTGTGTGTGTGTGTAGTGCATGTATATGTTCTGTGCTGGCCCATGTGCATATCTTCAGATTGGCAGAGAAAACAAGATTTCCCTTAATAAAATTGATCTCCAAAATGAGACATGATATTCTCTTTTTTGTACATTTAATGTTTTCCTTATTGTTTAAAGGCAGATAAAACCTTACATCCCTTCTAATGACATATTACAGTTCTGTGTATACTATCCATTCAGTTCTATCCTAATGAAAGTTATAAAATCTTTACTCACTACTATCTAAAGCCTTTTCAGACTGCACCATCTCTTGGAATAACCACTTCCCTAGGTTTACTGCTGTGCTTAAAGTTCTAACATTTTCAAACACCTCTCTATTCTTAATAACCCAGAAATGAATGAACAAATCTGTTTGCTCATTATCCTTTTATTATTTTATGACATTCCATCATGATCTCTCTCAGTCTTTGGATTTCCACACTGAATAAAAAAGCTTACGTTCAAACAGAACTCAGTCCATCCTCTTGGTATTTTAGTTGAGATTTCCTAGATAATTCAAAATTTCATTGTCTATTGAAAGGTTTAAAGACCAGAACTGCAAAAAGTACTCAAAAGGATCCTTTTATGTAAAAGTAAGATTAGTTTCTAACTTTTATATAAATTTGAACGTAAATTACAATCCTCAGGAAGAAGAGATTATTTTCAAATAGTTGCTCCTTCTTACAGAAAATTACTATATAGATGCTCCCCTACTTACAATGGGGTTATGTCCAGATAAACCCATCGTAGGTTGACAAGATCTTTAAGTTGAAAGTGCGTTTTCAACTTATGATGGGCTTATCTGGATGAGACCCATGTGGTAAGTTGGGGACCAACTGTATTTCATGCATTTTTATTATACAAGAACTTACCTATGAACAAAGAAAACCTGTATGATTCGAGACTTAAAAGTCAATAAAATTTTGTCTTTATTTTTGTTTCTTAATGAATTTTAGTCGCATTTATGATTGCAAAATTGTGCTAGGAAACATGTTGATAAAGGAAGGGGAAAAATTTGATGACAAACAGAAGGAGTGAGATTTTAGGCAAAAAGAAAAAAAAAAACTAGTTATGCGGCAACTGCAACTCATCCCCGTGGGACCAAATAATTGTCAGTACAATTGTGGTGACGGTAGAAATACAAACAAAGAGATAAATATGAGAAGCAAGTAATTTTACATGGCCAACTTATAATTACATAGAATTTTCCTTCAAGGCATTTACCATAGTTTGTAATTATATATTTGTTTGTGTATATATTTGTATAATGTATGTCTTCCCCCTGAGAATGTAAATTTCATAACAAATGGGAGATTATCTGTTTTGTTGATAATTTTGTGTTCAGCTCCTCATATAGCAAGCACTCAATATAAAATTTTTAAATGAATGGTAAGAGACTCATTTAATGTGAAAGGAGAAGAAGAATCACAAACAATTCTGGCTCTTTGGAGAAATGTCTGGTTTGGGTTCCAGGCAGAGAAAGTGAAAGATGAACCCAATCACCTTGCTGTGATTGAAATAAGGAAGTGTTTAAAAAGACTGAGACATGAGAAAACAATATGAAGGGGCTTTCTCTGACTACATTGGGAAGTACGCTTTTTACAAAAGAATACAACAAATAAATATAGAAAGAATGACAGACTAGAAAAGGATCATTTTTCAACCACTATGTAATAATTTGTTCTGGTAAGGATCATCAGCAGATACCAAAATTGTGGAGTAAAAGATAATTGGGAGACAGGATACCACACGGTCTCAAAGTAGCACCCCATATTTTTGACATAGGAAAAAAATGAACCATTAAAAAATGCAGAAATCTGGCAGACACCAGTTTAAACAAGGACTCAAGCTTACAACCAGTAATGGGACAAACTGATAAGCCCTTCCTGTGTCACACTAAAAAAAAAAAAAAAATTCAGTGATGTAGTAATCCCACCAAAAATAGTTAACGTGCATCTATCTAATCATGAGGACAGTTTCAGACAAATCTTAAATTGTAGAACATTCTTCAAAATAACTGGCCTGAACACTTCAAAAATTTCAATGTCATGAGAGACCTAAACAAACAAGCAAAAAAGACAGAGGAATTCTTCCAGGCCAAAGGAGACTAAAGAGACATGACAGCTAAATGAATTGAGGAAACAAAAATAGCTATAATGGATATTACTGGGACAACTGGAGAAATCTGAATATGGATTGTACATTAACATGATAATATTTTATTAATGTGAAATTTCTTGAGTGGAGAGATGGTATTATGCTAATGCCCTTGTTCTTAGGAGATAGATGCTTGAAAAATTTAGAGATGACAGTCACGATATGTACAATTTACTTTCAAAATTTCAGGAAAAAAATAAAAGAAGAGATAAAGCAAAATATTAATAATTAGTGAATCGAGGTGAAGAGAATATGGGTATTCAGCATTCTCATTCAACTCTTCTGTGAGTTTTTAATTTTTTTAAATAAAACATTAGGAAAAAATTTAAATAACAATACTTTCAAAATAAAAAAATTCTGATTCTACACATCTGAGAAAATAGTCATGAAGACATTTAGGAGACTCTAAAGGAAAGATGAGTTTATCTTGAGACATCTTGAGTATGAAAGGAGAACCACAAGGAAAAGTGCTCAGTAGACCCATTTACTCCATAGATACTCCTTTACTACGGGCCAGATACTGTGCTTGGCCCTGAGGATACAATGACAAAAGCAAAACAAAACAAACTCCAGCAACAAAATCAGGAAAGGTCACTGCCCTTATAAAATTTCATGCTGATGGGGAAAACAGACAGTAAACAAATAAACTAATAAACAAACAAGCTTCTAAAAGATTACAGACTGTTTAAAATGTGGCATTTGACAAAAAGTAACAAGTGAGATACAAAACTGGACCGTAAATAAAGGAGTCAAGATGGACAGAGATATGAGTTTACAGGTGATTACTTAAAATTAGATTTTTTCAAAAGAACTATGGAATTCAAAAACTTTCACCATCTGAAAAATTTATTTTTGAAAAAACTTTCACCATTTGAGAACATTATGTATTTTAAAAATTATTTTCAAAAATTTGCTGTTTAGCAATGTTTCTTTCACAAATGCAAATTGGTAGGCATGGTTCTATTCAACACTAAGGAATTACAGAGTTGATGAGCTGTGGGACCACATTAATTTTACATGACAAACTGGTAATTACATGGCATGTAGTTTTCTTTCAAGGCATTTGTAATTATATATTTGTGTGTATTTCTTAGCCTTTGCAGGCCCAAGTGTCCTTCTCTGTAAAATGAGCACATTAAACTAAATCTCTGAGTTCCCTTCCAGTTCTAAGAGACTGTATTCTGATGAGAACATGCTGAGAGTAAATTATATCAGGATAGCAACTCCTCTTGTGAAAAGAGCCTGCTTCTCCTCTTACCTGGTGACAATCTGAAATATAATTGTAAGAGCCAGACCAGTAATGGACAGGGCACATCCAATGTTGGATAAAACGTCTAGTGATTCGGGATACTGATGATCCTTTATGAAAGTCTGAAAAACAAGTTAAGACTCATATTTTTAAATAACCACTCCTGAAATGTCAATGAAGGTCAACATCATGAAGAGTTACATTGGTCAAAATCACCAGATAGTTGTCAGATATGTCTTCTTTTTTATAAAGCTTTTACTATATTTAAAAATGAAATACGTTAGGCCCTTATCTCCAAGCAGTGTACTAATGCGGTTAGGGAAAATATACAGAGACGAAAATCTACACATATTCAAGTCCCACAGTCGGTCCTGAGGAACCTGCAGATACAAAAAGCCAGCCTCCACATACAGGCTTCCCATCCTGCAAATATTGTATTTCAATCTCCGTTTGGTTGTGGATGCAGCACCTGCCAGACAGAGGGCTGGCCATTTATCTGTGTGTATGTGGATCCACGCAGTTCAAACCCTTGTTGTTCAGGGGTTAACTGTACATACTTTACCTTGATAACTAAAATCAAAGTTGTTTGAATTAGATCTAAATCGGCTAAAGTAGTTATATTTATCAATTACATTATTTTTATGTATAACCATAATCCAAGCATATATACTAAGTTTATATACTAAAAATAAAGTTGCAGAAATTATTTTCATGGATGTGGAAAGATATTCATATGATCCTCTTAATTTTTTAAAACGGAGGTCTCATTTTTGTGTAATATATCTATATCCCAGTATGTCTGTATCAATGCACAGAAAAGCATAGAAATCTGTTAAGGTAGAAATAGTGGAGTATTCATGGGGTAGTCGTCAGGTGGGTATAATATATGTAATTCAAAGGTAGTCATGGTGGGTACAACATATATAATTCTCTTTGCTCATCTGTACTTTCTGATTTTTTAAATTGTTAAAATTAGAAAAGCAATGTATGCTTATTTGTAAAACATGAAAGTAATATAGAAGCATAATAAAAAGTATATGTTCCTCTATACTGCCAGCTACCCCGCATTATATTCTACATCTTAGAATCCTTTTTTCCAGAGTTGACTGTCTTTAATTGCCTAAAATTATTATCCATGTCTCTTATACAAATCTATTTGTTAACATAATAGGATTATGCTTGAATTGCCATTATAATTTTTCATAGATATTTTCCACGTAAGTATATTAATTGTTTAATAGATAAAGTTTCATACTTTATGCAATGTGTATATACTGCTTTTATAAAAATAGAATAAAAAATAAATTTTTTAAAAAACAAAAATATATTATTTCTTGTGTGTAGTACACTAAATAGTTGCACAAAGAATCATAGAATGCATAGATCTTCAGATCTTAAAAATAATCTATTCACTCAGAGCCTATGAGCTCTTATTTTACATACAATTCCTAATAAGCCTTTTAAAAAAATATTGTAACCCCAAACTAATTACTATGTGGGTAGGCAGGCATTGAGGCAGACTCAGATATTAGTGAGAAGACATAGCTGAAAGCCTGACCTCAAAAAAGGGGAAAGATAACTGTGACAAAATAGTCTATATCATTTAACATGCATAGCAGCCTGAGCTCTACACAGCTAATCAACGATATTATAACTTTAAGACATGAAAGAAGTTAAAATTTTATCTTTAGTATCTTCTGATTGAGAAAGTAGATCTCTCTGTAAGTTGAAAAGAAATAATTTGAATCAATTAAAATAAGAGATGTTTGATAATTAAAAAGAAAATTATAGTTTCTTTTTCAGGAAACAAATTTAAAAAGCAAAGCTCTATACTTTGATAATCCAGGCTGTACCAGTATATTCTACTGATCTCCACTGGCTTCCCAAATATGACTACATCGTAGCTACTGAGGAATGAAAACATCTGCTTCTCTCTTATAACATTAATAGCTCCTTAATGGGGGAAGACACTCTACATATCTCCTCATTTCATTGCATATAAAAACATTCTATCAAGTAAAGAAACTGACATTTTTGGTTTCACCAGAATAATAGATTTCTGGAATTGGAACAAACAGAAGCCCCTCTTCTTAAAAGAGTCAGCCCATGAACTTTAAAAGATACACATGCAGCTGCACAGCAGAGCTAAGTGGATCAGTTGCTTGCACAGAGAGCCTTAGAGGTAAAAGAAGTAACAAATACATAGAGGTACTGTGGGACAAATTGAATGCATTCAAGAGCTCTTCCTTTATATCTCCTAGCAAAAACCTAGTAATTTGAATGCTTTCAACGGAAAAAGCTTTATATAACTGATTTAAGCTGTTCACATGTAGCTGAGTTTGTATTAAGCCTGTCTCTAACACACAGCTATACAGCTTCCCATCCGGCTACAGCAACTTTATGCTTTAGAACATGTGAGTGAGTTGAATGGGTTCCCTTCCCGTTATTAATACGTGGTGCTGCCCTCTGTAACCTCAGACTATATTGCAGAAAGCTCTATTCTGCTTGCCTTTACCAGCATGTCCCTTTTTAGTCCTCTCACTCCATTTCCTATTTTTCTGTTTAATCTGTGTTGAGAATCCGTGTAAACGAAACCCCAAAGGTACTTCCAATGAGCACATACTAGAGTTGTGAATAAAGAAAATTCTTGTCTGGAAAGAGATTGCTGTGTCCTGCCTTACCATTAAAACGGCAAAGTTAGTAGTATGGTTGCAGCGGCAGTGCAGGAATCCATCAGGGCCCCTGTCTTTGTGACAGCCGTATGTGTCCCAGTCCTTTGTTGAAAAATTCCAATAGACACAGGCATAGGAATGGAGCTGGAATTGTTGGTTGTACTGTGAATTGATAAGATAATTATAATTACTGATTTTTTGAATGCTCAAGGGGGTAAAAAAATCAAATAGGATAAGCTAGTAATATGAGAAATCAGTAAAACATGTACTAAGCATTAGCATCTTCATTTAGATCGAGGAAGGGGAAAGGATATAAAATTCAAATTAGTTAACTTTGTGTTTAGTTTGATGAAAGATATGAGTAGGAAGAACATTTAAATGAATACTTCAAGAATCTTTCAAAGAGTTTATATATATTTCTTTTACCCGAACTATCCCTGCTTTTGTAACCAAGATTGGTCTGATTTTTTTTTTTGTTTCTGTTCATGGAAAAACTCACCTTTGGACTAAAGACCATTTCAACAGAAGTACTCTGAACTTGCTCATTTTCATCAGTTTTGCTTGAGATAACTTTTTGACTAAAATTTGATTTAGTTGTAAAAGTTTTTGATTGGAAAAGCTTGCTGTTTTGATAAACCACAAAGCCACATGCTTTGGTGCCACCTGTGTGTGGAGGGAAGACATTAACACCAATAAATGAACCTGAGGGTAAATAAGAAACAAAGTCGCGTGTCATTGCTACTTAATATTCAAGTAAAGTGCAGTAAAAAATGTTCGCTAGCTGAACCTTTACTTACTTGCAATATGTGACTAACATATGGATGGCCGTTCCACCCACTTCATTTTTTTTTCCCAAGGTTCAATTTCCTTACCTTCTATATCAGACAATAATTTGTGCTTAATCCACCTCCAGGAAGTGTTGCAAGGATCTCATGTATAAAGTCAGCATTTTACTTTCTACACAGCAAGACAGAGTGAGCATGATACACAGGTAGCCCCAGCCTCAGCCCATGTTGTTTCCCTCACTGATAGGACATCGAACAAGAAACAGTAGAGGGTGAATATCAGGATGTCTGTGCCTCGAGAAGTGCCCTGTGAGGTCTGTCTCCTGTTGCAGGGGACTGAGCAGGGACCAGTCATGGTAAATGACAGAGCGAGGGGGTCAAGTGGAATTCAGTGGAATTTTGAAGCCAGGCACTTGTCACCATCTCTTGAACTCTTGGTTTCTGCTTTGTCATGACAATCGTGGCCTTTTCCCAAGGCTGGAAGGCTATTGTGAAATACTCTTCTGGACGTTGGAAAAAGGGGTCAGCTGTTCATTGAAGTTCCTGGAAGACCATGGCTGCTGCACACGGTTTTGTACCAGACTTGGCAGTGGCAGTGGTCAAACAGAACCACCTAAGGAATGCCTCCTAACATGTTAATCAACTGCTAGCCACATTTAAAATAGCAGAAGAAACGGCTATAAGTATACGTTTTAACCGAATTAATTCCCTACACTGTGCCGTCTTTTCTAGGTGATAAAAGGAAAACACTGGCAGTGACACCAGCCCATTTAGTCATGTGATTTGAAAGGGAGGAGGCAAGGCCCAGACAGTCCCTAAATTGTCCTGCATGCCAGGGACAACTGCTGGCTATGTTGGTTGTTCTTTCCTCTACCTGGAGAGGAAGGCATGGGCTGCTGGCTTTTGTTCATGGCACACTGCCCTCACCAAATTGTTCCTCCTGGATGCTAGATGACAAAGTTGGCCCTAAAAAAGCAGTAAGATTTTTTTTTTTTTTTTGAGACAGAGTCTCGCTCTGTTGCCCGGGCTGGAGTGCCGTGGCGTCAGCCTAGCTCACAGCAACCTCAAACTCCTGGGCTGAAGCAATCCTACTGCCTCAGCCTCCTGAGTAGCTGGGACTACAGTCATGTGCCACCATGCCCAGCTAATTTTTTCTATATAGATTTTTAGTTGTCCAAATAATTTCTTTCTGTTTTTAGTAGAGATGGGGTCTTGCCCTTGCTCAAGTTGGTCTCGAACTCCTGACCTTGAGGAATCCACCCGCCTCGGCCTCCCAGAGTGCTAGGATTACAGGTGTGAGCCACCGCGCCCGACCAGTAAAGCTTTTTTTAATTTTTTTTTTTTTTTTTTTAGGAAAAGAATGATATAAAATTCAAATCCATAGAAGTATGTAGATTTTAAAAAATGAGAGTTCTGCTCACCCTTTCCTCAATCCTACAATATTACAGTATTTTGGTCATTTATTTTTAAAAAAATCATCATTTTTATAGATGTTAACATCCATTAGAAGAAATTATATTTACTATTATCTTTAAATTTTAAAAAATCTTCATAATACTAGATGTATCTCCTTGATGTTTATTTATTTATATTCTATCTCTCTCTCTCTTCCCTTGGTCAAATTTGTTAGAACCTTGTTTATTTCATTAGTCTTTTCATGGAACCAATTCTTCATTTTGTTGACCAAGTCTAGCATTTGTTAATTTCTATTTTTCTTCATTTCTACCATTATATTAATTTCTTCCTTCTAGTTTCTTTACATTTATTTTATTTTTGTGCTTCTTTAGCTGAATGCTTACATTTTTTACAGGAATTTCTTTCATTTTCTAATACATTTATTAAAGTATATACATTTTCCTTTAAATGCTTTTTTGTCTACATCCCGTAGGTTTTGATATGTGGCATTCTCATTGCCATTAATTTTCAAATAATTTGTAATCTGCACTTTAATTTCTTCTCTACCAATGGTGTTTTTAAAATTTCTAGTTGGAAAGAATTTTGGCTACTCTTTCACGGTGCATTTCTGGCTTTACTACATTGTAGTCAGGAACTGTGTTCTGCATAAGTTTTATTTTACAAAATTTGTAAGTTTTTCTTTGTGGCCTAATAAATGATCAGTTTTACATACTTCATGGATATTTAACAATAATTTTTATTATCTGTTTCCCTTCTACCAACAAAAATCAGACACACGCAAATATATATAAAGGTCAAGTTTATTAGTCATTTTTGTCAACTTGATCTTTAATTCCTGGGATAGTTGCACTAAAATCTCTCCCCATGATAGAGTTTTAATCAATTCTTCATGTTAATTCCAATAATTTTTGCTTATATATTTCAATGATGTCTTTTTAGAGGAATAATTAAAATATAGATATTTTTAGAGATTAATAGTTTTTGTCAATATAAAAACATGTCCCTTTCAGTCCAATCAGGGTCTCTGTCTCTTTAGTGTTTTAAACCCATTTAACTATATTGATTATTTATATAGAATTAAAAAATTAGATCAATACCTTTCAACAAACACAAAAATAAATTCCAAATACACTGAAGACCTAAAAATGAATATAAACACTAAAAGCATTCAGAAGAAAGCATAATAGACTATCATGATGACTTTAGAATAAGGAAGGATTTCTTTTAAAAAGACAAATTCCAATTATAGAGAAAAAGACTAATATACTGGCACATTGTCATATTATAAATTAAAATTTTGGTATGAAAAAAGACTTCAAAAAGATAGCAACAGACTGGAAGGAAGACATTTGCAATTTACATAACCAACAAAGAATTAGTATTCAGAATTTATAGAGAATTTCTAATGACCAACAAAAAAAAGACAAACATCCAATATAAAAACAATTACAGTGTTTGAACAGGCAAGTCACAGTGTGGAAAATCTGAATGTCTAACAAACATATGGAAAGATGCTCAAATCAAGGGAGAGAAAAACTGAACAACAACGTCATACCATTGAGCTTCTAAGCTGCAAATGGAAAATAACACTATACTTATCAAATGGGCAAAAGTTGACAAGCTCAACAACACACACAGATAAACATCCAAAATGAGATGTTAAGTATAAAAAAAAAGTTCTAAATAGCATGATACCATTTATGTAAATATTTAAAACACCACCAACAATAGGATATTTTGTTTATGGATACATAAATATGCAGCAAAAGTTTAAAGACCACCACGAAAATGACCGACATCAACTTCAGAAAGATGTAATTACTGGAGAGGAGGGATGGGAAGGAACAAGCAGAGGGCTTCAGGTGCCACTGTAGTACCTTCTCTCTCTCTCTCTCTCTCTCTTTTTTTAGGAGGTCTGAAGCAAACATAGCCAAAATTTGACATCTGTTACCTTACGTAGGTGTTGCTTGCATTATTTTCTATACTTTTCTATATGCATGAAATAATTTTAAAATTAAAAGAAAAAAAATACAGAAGACCATAAAAGACTTAGATTTAGTCTGTACCTTCACAAAGCATATGACCAAAGCAAATGGGAGCAAAATTCCAGAGAATGCCACAGAACACCATGAATAATACCCTTCTTCTTTTTCAGTGCTATTATGAATTTATTCTTTCTAAAATATGTACTTTCTGGCACTACATTTTTCATTTGAGAAGAGAATGTAAATTTATATGTGTTTGATTTGCTTTTTTATTTTTAGATTCTGAAAAATACAACCATTTCAAGTTACACATGAGAATTTCTGAAAGGTCTTATGCAAGATGATAGGGAGACCATGTGGGAACCCTGTAAAAGAGATAACCTAAAACTGATATACTACTATTAAATGATGACTGTGCCAATGATATGAACTGCTCTAAGAGTAGGCCTGCAGGAGGAATCTGAGCCTGTGAGTGTCATGCCACTGGTAAATATGGGCAGACCCTGTGACTGAATATTTATTAAATATGTAAGTCTGAGACAGAACCACTTTAGCAAGATTTTTTGTGAGAAAACAGATCTGTGTGCAGGGCCTAAACCTTTCAATTATGCTATCCTTCAAAGGGTTTTTGAAAAGAAAAGAAAAAAAAAAAAAGAAATCATCTCTACCTATTACCTAGAATAGTAGAGTTGGGATTACCACAATGTCAGATATACTCAAATGCAAATTATTCAGTATAAAACTAAGTAGACATTATTTCTCATTCAGCAGATTTTAAGTTATAAATTCCAAGAATTGGAGTCTGTACTTTTTAACATAACACAGTTTGAGACCTACTTTTTGAGTTGTTAAGCAAGATTTGAAGTTCAGTCTGTCCATCTGGATTAAGACTATCCACATTCGTATGTATAAACGTTGAACCAGAAACTAGAGACTCACTAGTTCCTATGAGAAGAAAAAAAGTAGAATTTTAAAAGTCTACATTTTAACAAATACAGCATTAATTAACCATAACTGGTAGTGGAGTGCTCTTTGCTATTACAAGTGCACAAGACAAACAGCTTACCTTTCTGCACAGAGAAGCGAATACTCTTAGGCCCCCCGGTGCCTTCTGAAGAGAAATTAGCTGACTGTATAGCTATATTAGGTTCTACTACTGATTCATTGCCCAAAGACAAGGAATAAATCTCCATTTGCTCAAGAAGCCTGCACAGAATAAAACATAACAACTTAACATGTTAGAGATTTTGTCATAAAATCAGAGGTGTGTGCTCTCTCTCACATTATAGTATAAAGGCATAAACACAGAACTCGTGATCAAGACATTGACAATCACCTAGAAATAATTGGTTTTCTTGCTTTGTTATATATACTTTCAATAAAATTTCTCATGGACCATCCTCACCCAAGGCTGTCTTGGACATAGATGCCAGAAAGGTGGAATTCAAGAATGACAGATTTCCCAACAGAAAGAGTCTGTATTATCAGTATGATGCTCTTCACACAGAAAGATGGTGTTGCCACCCACCATCGGCCAGGCATGCACTTCTACTTGTTTCTACAGTGATGAGAATTGATTTCCATTTATTCATCTCCCTCATCCAGCCACTTCCCTTGGGGTCTACAGTGTGTCTGGTGAGTTGTTGGTTCCTGAGGTGACAGTTCAGAGGGAACCACAGAAGAGCAGAACCCAGAGATCATTGCCTCAGCTGTAAACTAAGCACCACAGGTTTTCACAATGCTCTTTCCTACTCGGGCTAAGTTCAAAGATAGATTAGATGGAAAGGGGGGGGCAACCTGTCAATTTGATGTTCTCCAAAGAAAAGTCATAAGACCTCTTTACTTTTTCTTGTTTCCTACAGATATTTGAACAAGCTCTGTACTTAACAAATCCTCTGTCTCTAAGTTAATCAATCTATTTTCCCAGAAATGAAAGGATTTCATCAACATGTAGTTGTTCTGTATTCCCAATGTTTATTCCCAAGTGAGATAAAAAGAGGGAAAGTTTGAAATAATTGAGGATAACTTTATAAAGAGAAGATAATCATCATCTGTACAGAAACATTCAAGTCAGCTCCTCTGTTTCAAATGTTTTCCTTTCATAGAACCATTTTCTGAGTTTTCAGCAATTCACACTATGTATTTCCCACATAGTGAATAACAATCATACCCTAGAGCTGCTTTTAGTGGGATCAATGCCTAACAAAACTCCAATCTGCTGAGAGCATCATTCACCAGATAATATCTGTTGAGTGACTACAGAGAGGTCAGCACCCTGTGAAACACTGAGGATACCAGCAGCTGCTCCCTCAGGAGTTCACAGGCTACAGGGAAAGATGTGCTCAATTTATTGGGATGTTTTCCATGTTCACAGGCACTTTTAAAAGGTTGCTCTACCCATAGCTATTTCTAAGGCCATTTTTTCTTCCATGTGATTCTTCCCTCCTCTTGTCATGACTGATGAGATTAGAGATGGGTGCTTTCCCCAGAGTGGCCAATGCAGAGGCTAACCATCAACTTAGTACAAATGACTGAAAGATGTCATCAGATTCTTTGATGTAGAAATTTTCCAATTAGTGCAGCAGTTATATTGGCAAAGTCATGATTTAAAGGGGACCAGGGAGGTTATTATATCATTGTAAGGACAAATGTAAATTAAAAATGAGAAGCTAATTCTTCCTGTTGAAATAGGAGAAGACCCAAAAACTCCTTTACTAAGACCTGCAAAGCTGCCTTGGATCCTCAGTCAACTCCCTGCTCCAGGGTCTACAAGGCTGTAAAAGAAAATAAAATTTCAGGGCCCTCTAAATTTATTATGCCAAGGAAGAAGTTAAGCCCTGGAAACTGAGTCACATAGCATGTCTGCAATTCTGCTTCTTAGATTATAGATTAACTCTCTTCTTCATTGTTCTTGTTCTGTAAATGACTAGGAGAGACCAGACTTCCCCCCTCCTAATCACTGATCTTTGTTATAGATTAACTGCCTCCTTTATTGTCCTGTATCTAACACAGTCCAGATGATGCAAAATATCTCATGACTCTTACATCTTCAATGTGTAATGTTAAATATACCATTCCCAAAAGAAAAAGAGCACCTTGACTAATCAGATCTTTGTAACTATGCATTAAGCCTTGTGTAGAAAAATGTTGAAATTCTGTTAAGTTTCCCTAAACTTTGTCTATAGAAACAGTCCCAAGCTTCTACACTTTGAAACACTGACTTCCATTTTTTGAAATCTGTGCTTCCCAGGCAACCATTCTCAAACTTTGTGCTTGAATCAACTCTTCAAACTACATTCTGATCCTTTTGATTATTTTAGGCTGATAAGGCCCAGCTATATTATGATCCTATTCTTGAGTTACCATGAGATCCCATATGCCTCTTTATTGGTCAACATACTTTGAGTGGTGTCTTATAACCAAAGAAGGCTAGCTGGAACAGAAAAACAACAGAAAATTAAAATGTAAATGTAGAAGGTAGTCAGTGTTAGGGAGGCAGTTTGCATTCCCAAAATTAGGTAAACCAAGGCAATTATGACTTTCAATATGACAGTAAAGTTCTAAGGTTATAGATCAGCCTTTGCAACCAATGTTCAAAATGGTGAGATGGAGCCCTAAACTCATTGATTGTACTATGATGCCCCCATCAGCAGAAACCCTATCCACGGCTCCAGAGCTCTGTGCACTTTAACATCCTGCCTCTTCCCACTTTAGAAAAAGAGAATGGGTGCTAGAGAACTTTACCATGACAGCTTGAGATGGCTGAAGCTGCTGTGGAGTCTTTCTCCCCTATCACTCTTCTCTCTTTTATTATCACCCTCTTCACTTCTCCTTGTAAGGGTAGAAGGGGAACTCAATAGCTAAAGGACACAAAGAGGAAACTGTGAATGAGATGGATGACTAAGGCCTGGTGGCTGTCAGGAGACCATACACCTAGGCTTGGTTCAAAGGATGGACTTTGGAAAGCAAGGGTTGCCCTGAGCAAAAATTAATTTATTTCCCTGTAGACAAAGGAGCGTGGGAGGTGACCTCTGTCAGAAATTCATCAAGAGTATTCTTCTGAGGAGAGCTAAGGGGTTGGTGACCTGACTTGGGGGCTAGAGGCAGGTGAAAGCCTTGCCTAAGGGAATAAAGGAAGGATCTGAGTCCACAAGAGCTTATGCAAAAGATCACATGGCAGAGGGTAAACTGATAGATCATGGAAAATAGATATGTGGGCTAGAAACTCAGAACAGGAGGAATGAGGGATAGAATGTGGTTATAGCCTTTCATAGTTCAATGTGTTCTATATTATAAATTTTTTATTTATCCTCTAACCACCTCCTTTGAAGCCATTTGTATCATACCATGCATATAAATCACACAAAATTATTTTTTCTTCTATATCTTAAGCCATTAAAATTCTTAATTGTTTATTGTGAGGAAAGTGTTCCCATCTGTATTGTGACCTGTGATGTCCTCGGCCAAATTCTACAGCTTCTCTTCCCTCAGCTTTCTCACCGAAAACATGCACTCCTCCCCTTTTCCTCTAGCTACTCTCTGCAAACACGAAGCCTCCAGCTCTGAAGGGAGCCCACTCTGGCTCTGGGCCTCCGTGTTCACAGATGAAGTGGTATATATTGCTTCCTGGCTCCAGGGGTGGTTGTGGCCTGGGAGATAGAGAGTGAGTCGGATGATTTAGATTATAGCTTGTTTTCTAGCCTTAGTTGTCATGGCCAAGAGGCAACTTCCAGGCAGGGCCCATGGCCACTTTCTTCTCCTACTTCAGGAAAAATGAGAGGCGTCCACACTCTCCATGAGAAGGACCCAGACTCTGTTGAAAATCTGAAGTCACAAAATACACCAGTAAAGTGTTCACACAACTTCCACCCCCACCTCTCAGAATTACAGTCTTTTGAGTGCTCTATGTTGTGCCTTTGTGCTTTTTCTACTTTCAGGATTCGACACTAAAGAGGTACTGGTTAGAATCATTAGAAAACTGAGAACGACTTCTAGGAATTTCTCCTAAGGAAATAATGCATCATGCAAACAAAGGTGATGTATAAGAATATTGATTGTTCACAATATTAAAAGACTTTAAGCAATCTAAATGTCTGGCAGCAGAGAATTGGTTAAATTAATGTTTATTCATACTGTTCAGTAACCTAAAACTATGGTGTAGATGTATAGGTATTTGTATAATAAATGTTTATATAAAAAAGATTTTTGTAACATATTAAGTGACAAAAGTGAGTTATGAATAAATACAGTATGTTTTATATATACATACACACATACAGAGAAAAAATTTGGACTATATATCAACAGGTTATTAAAGTTATAATAAAGTTAAAAATTTTGCTAATCTACACATTTTCCTATTTTTCTACAATGAGTATACATATTTACTTAAATTTAAAAAGAGTTTTAAAAACCATATAAGGTAAAAATACAGTGAAATCCTAGTGAGAAGCCTCTATGAATAAAAAGTACATGAGTTTTAGTTCAAATATACAACCCAAAGTAATCCATAACATAGGAGTCAAAAAGAAAGAAAGCAGATAGAATAGGATTATTGTTTTTTTTTTTTTTTTCCAATGTAGTGTTGGGAAAGCGAAAGAAACCTTAATCAAAATACAGCATGGTCTTGGAAGAAGAGAGCTGAGGTGTGGTTTAAAGGCTGGCAGTGTGTCCTGCAGAGTGAGCTGTTCTCTGCAGCTGTGTGCATTGGGAAAGGAATTGGAAGAGGTCCTGCCCTGCACATAGGTTGCCTCTTGGCCGTGACAAACTAAGGCTGGGAAAACAAATTCTAATCTAATCCCAATTACTCTCTATCTCCCAGGCCACAATCACCCCTGGAGCCAGGAGAAAACACATACCACTTCATCTGTCTGCATTCTAGAGGAATGAGCCAGTTATTGCATCCATGACAGAAATAAAAGGCACCCCCGTTAATTCTTTAACCAAGAAAAGTAAACAGCACTTTGTCAAGTTTTCTTTCCAAATTAAAATTGTGCTTACGTTGTAAAGGTATCATCATCATCATCAGTGGCAGCTGCTCTTTGAAAAACATCTTCACTGGCATCTAGAAGTTGACTCACTGTTGTTACAGCAACTTTTTTTGCCTGCCAAGGAGAAGGCACCAGTCATCATAGAAGACACACATTATCATCATCATCCTCATCATAAATTATTATAGTAGCGAGTGGCACCACTGGTATGATAATCTAGAGGCAAGTATTTTACAAAATTAAAGGTTTAGTTTTTGATCTACATAAGACAGCAGAGAGAACCAAGAGAAGGCAAAATGAAAATATAAATCAAGGTAGTGAATTTAGGAGTCTTAGGTTCGTGAATTCAACCTCACAGCAAGACCTTTCACAGAACCCTCATCACACCTCCAAGAACACAAGGGCAAATGCTTGAATACAGAAGCAAGGAGCAAAATAAGAAGAGTGCAGTGCTCTGGTTGTTAATACTTAGCATGACTTAGTGATACTTAGTGTAACTATTATTTTTAGTAACTACTAGATTTAGTAAGATTATTTTTCATTTTCTTACAATCAAAAACTCAGGAGTATGTCAGAGAGATGATCTCTTGTCATTTGATTACTATTTAACCGCTCTCTTTGGGGATATCGAGTCCTTCTGTCTTTCCTGGCTAACCCTTGCATAAATTCTACATTTGGTGGTCAATATTTTTCTCTTTCTATCCCATTTTTATTAACTTATGACTTGAATCCCACCTACTTTCACAAAGGATCTAGGGGAACATAAAATACTTTTTTAAAAAATAAGACATTTAAAGGGAATGGAAGAAAGGAGTAGCTATTTTAAGGCACACTGATATTCAACTTGTAGACGCTGGGTGAGTCCATATTTGGTGGTTTATAGCCCTCCTTGACCATACCCAAGCTACAGCAATTGGTAAATGCTGCATATACTTCCTTGTTTTCAGGTACCAGAGGTTAGCAGGTTATAATATCAGAAATGTAAACTAGGCTTAAAGTTTTCAGAAAGCCAAGACCAAAATGCAAATATGCTTAACAGAAAGGGATCACAGTTTAAAATAGCATGTTCCAAAATAAGTTCCTTGAAACACTATTTACTTACAGCAGAATAGGGATGATGAGGACAAATGTGATTGGTAAGCATATCAATAAGGTAACATAGATTTATTCATTCTAGGACTTCCCAGATTTAATATAACAATGCTCATCGTGAGTATCCTGAAAGAAAATATTTGGACAAGAAGCCCTTTTGTATTTCTTTGAGCATCTGTCACAAAGGCTGCTCTGCAAAATGGTTTTAAGCCACCTAAATGATGCCCAAATCCATATTGTGGAATAAGGAGTGGTGTTCAGGATGTCTGTATTTGTTTCCTAAATGCCCTCTTTAAAAACAAAAGTCTGTGAATTTTACCTTAGGTGAAGCTTTTCGAGATGTGTTGAAAATCTGTCCAACCACTCTAGTAGCAGAAGTGATGTTCTCAGCGGTTAATTTACTGGCATCAGATGTTAAAACCTGGGCTTCGGTAGAAATATTATCAAAGCTTGCCGTGACACTATCTATCTGTTTAAAAGTTAAAAAAAAAAAAAAAAAACTAGGTTTATCTCTAAACATTTTGCAAGTGACTGCAGGTGAATAAGCTGGAATTAGCTGAGTTTCAATCTCCTGAACATCACATCTCCCCAGTTTTTTGTGTCTGCTTCTTTCCTTGCCTAAAGGACAAAATATATGCAGGCCAGTGGTTTTCCCAGCCCTTACTGTCTGCCAGGATTGATTAACTATTATGGTCTGCCCTACTTAGATCGGAGCTACTCAAAGTGTGTCCAGGGACCAGTGTTAGTTCACTGTTTGTTACAAAGTCCATGGGATGATAAGCACAGAAACTGAAAGTCAGCGGTCAAATACATACGTAGGAATTTTATGCTGTTGAATCTAATAATTTTAAAAAATTGGTTTGTATTTTATATATCTTTTCCATTTCATTTTTCTAGTAATTTATTTTTATTATATTATATTTTACAAAGTTATTGGTCTACAGTGAGTTGGAAATTTTTTTAACTGGTTTTTCAGCACAGATAATTTGGGAAGCATTAGCCAGGGCAACCTCTCCAGGTGCCAGGTGGTCCCTGGGCTCTGTGTTGTGAGGCTAATCCATATTGCCAGTAGCGAAGCTGGGTGTCAATGTGTGTGTGTGGGAGGGGGGGAGACTTAGTTTTCACTAGATGGCAGCATCATTTCAAAAATCAAACCAATGTCACAGGCTAGTCACACTTGGGGAAGAGTCAGAAACAATATCCGATCAGTAGACAGGAACAAATAACTGTCTTATTTAATAGCCAAGTCCTTGCTATGTGCTAGGCACTTGGCTACATGTTTATAGATGTTATCACATTTAATAAGCAAAACAACATTACAGGGTGGGCACAATGGCTCACACCTGTAATCCCAGAACTTTGGGAGGCCAAGGTGGGAGGATTGCTTGAAGCCAGGAGTTCAAGACTAGCCTAGGCAACATAGCGAGACCCTGTCTCTGCAAAAAATAAGAAGTCAGCTGAGCGTGGTGGCATGCACCTATAATCCCAGCTACTCAGGAGTGAGGCAGGAAGATCACTTGAGCCCAGGAGTTTGAGGTTGCAGTGAGCTATGATTGGGCCACTGCTCTCCAGCCTGGGCAACAGAGCGAGACCTTGTCTCAAAAAGTCAAAAAAGACAAAACAAAAACAAAGAAACAGAAAAATGACATCGTGAGTTGAGCACCCTCAGTCCCATTTAAAGTCTCAAGAGAAGTGAAGTTTCACACAGCTTGGAAGTAGCAGAACTAAGAGTCAAACACCGGTTTGTCAGACTCCAGAATCTTCCGTCTTTCCTCCAGTCTGTGTGGTTGGCAGCCACATCCACACCCCAGCTCCCACCCTCGCCTTACCCTCACCCTGCCCATCTGTGATTAGGAAACCAGTGTATACAGTGTAGACTTTATAACCAAGATAAGCTCCATCACTTTTTGGCTGTAGTCACTTGGCAAAACACTTCGTCTCTCAGATCCACATTTTCCTCATCTATAAAATGAGTATATTAATACCTATCTGTGGTGTTACAAGAATTAAATATGATGAACCAATAACATAAGTAAAATGTCCAGCACAACACTTGGCATGTAAATGCTTAGAAATTACTAAGAGTGTTTTCAGCCATAATTATAAAATGGCAGTAAAATCCAACTCACAGAAGCTTTATAAGGATTAAATGAGATAATATATGTCACATGTCTGGCACATTAAAGGACCTACATAAAGGTATATTGCCTCTATCTCCCCTTGCTCGGTCCAGAGTGTTAGCTCTTCCATGCATACACATTTGCGTATGTGCTTAATCAAAATAATCTAATCGGCATGAAAAAATATTTAGTCATATGTACTTTTCATTTCACCTGATCATGGATACAGCCCTGAAACCAGCGTCAGGTTTGGAGTTTCCTTCTGTCTCAAAGGGTCTTTGGTTATAGTTTTTACTGGGAGACCATCAAAAGACCTTCCTTTGGTCTCAAATGTCAGGGATCTATTTTCAGTCAAAACTTCACTGGTCTACAAAGATGAGGCCATTTAATATCTGCTATAGATTTTCACTTGCTGAAATTTGCTAAACAAACATATTCGACTGTCCTTTTCCATAAACAGATGTCAACTTAAAAAATAATAATAGTTTTAGTCACTAGTTTTTGTTATTTCTAATTTGAGCATTTTAAAAACATTGATTTGACCATCAGGTATCTGAAGAACAGAGATTTTACACAGAGTCAGAACTTCTCCCAGCTGTCCATCATGTGGACCATATGGCATACCTGCTTTTCCAGGGATTCCAGATTGTCATTGCAATTTCCTAATGTCACATTTTGTAATTCTATCTCTCCATATTCAGAGAGACCACAGAGCCGGATTGCCATTGGACTGCCCGCTTTAATAAAAAGAAAATTAAAAAAATAACGGTGTTTGCAAATGACCACAGCAACCACCTGTACCTGTACACATGTCCTTTTACAATGTGACTCTGCTGCCCCTCCCATCAAGAGGTAAGGGCCATTCCTCTACTCCCTGAGTCTGTGCTGGCCTTGGGACTCACCTTGACCAACAGCACATGGTAGAAATGTGTACGTTCCAGAGCCTACACCTCAAGAAGCCTTGAAGTTTCAGCCTTTACCCTCTTGAAATGCTATCCTGAGACTGTCATGCAAAGAAGGAGGTCTAACCCACTGGAAGATGAGGGGCCACATGGGGGAGAACAGAGGCCTCCAGCCAACAGCCAGCATCCCTGCCCCAGAAATGTGAGTGAGGTTGTTTTGGACCTTTCAGCACAGCCAAGCTGGCCAACCACGGAACTGAGAGAAATCTAAATCATTATTCTTTAGGCCAACAAGTTTAGGACGGTCTGATACACAGGAATAGAAAAGCAGATCAGACAGTTACCACAAGAATATTTTAGGCAGATACCTCTTGTCTCATTTTTTAAATCTGGAATTCAGAAGACCATTTGTCTGTTTCCGTCTTTTGATGTTTGTAAGCAAGTTTACCTTCTAACAGTTAGGGACATAATAGCTTTCAATGGGATATGATGGCAGAATACTAAGCTAAGAGACCAGACCCATGTGAAAAATTTCTACTAGATATTGAATTATATCTTGATCTTTCCTTCCTTATGCAAATCTGGGTAACACCTGAAAGGAAGCGAGTTCTATTGTATTGCAGCACCTATTAGATGTTTGGTTGGTTCTCAATAAATGCTTGCTGGGTCATTTGGTTTATTTCCTAGGATTATCACTTGAGCCTCCCTACCTCCCTGTCCTCTTATAGCTAATGCTGAAGTAGCTTCTATAGATAAAATCATAACTAGAGGGATAGCTGGCAAGAAGGTGAATTTTTCCTCCAGACCAGCTTTGAGCAGCTGCTTCTTGGGGCAACGATTAGATACAATAAAATTAGAGATTACTTCAACGACATTTAAAATAGAAGATTGGAATCACCCTTAATTTATATGATGGATCCACCTCTACTCCATGACATAATGGAAATTTATAACATATATATATGATATAAATACATTTTAGGTGGCCATAGGTCAAGTTCAGCAGTTCATCTTTTCCTCAATATTACCTACAAGTATAAATATCCCTACTTAAAAATAATTGAAAAGCATTTTGATCATTTGCTACATAAAATTGAGAATTAGAAATAATTCTTAAAATAAAACTGAAAGTTAATTTGCCAACAGTTAGATCTGTAAAATTATATTATGAGCTCAGTCTGAAATTCAAAGGCAAATACATAAATATGTTTTAATAATAGTTGTTCAGAAAAGAAAAATAAATAACCAAAGGAAAGATGGTGATTCTCTCATCCCCTAAAAGTAATATATTATCAATCAAGTGTAATGACCCTTCATGGGTATATTATTGACACTTTTACTCTTCCCTATTCAGTAGCACACAGTTATGTTTTGTAAGTTGTATCTGCTTTATAAATCATTATGAAATATGTAAAACATATAAGACATATAAAATTAAGATAATAGGTACCCACTGCATACCATATAGTATAGTATGGTATATACGGTACATGTACTAAGTACCAATATGACTGAACTTTCCCTTTTACCCTCTGAACTCTTAATCAAGATGCTGGAAGACCCTATGTGAAGACAAGTAGTATCATGAATCCTTGAGTAAGCATGATATATGAGGGTAGAGGCAATTTGGAATCTACAAATGGAATGCAGATCTACATGATCTCTTAGAATAAAGAAGCATATAAGAAAGCATTTCATGTAATTTATTCAATGTTTCAAAGATCCCTTGATATATACAAAAATATCTAAATAAAATGTGACATTCTCCCAGGATTCATTACTGATATCAGTTCTATCATTTTTGTAAGTGATCCAAAATTGGCAATATTCTTGAGGTATCCAGTACTACAGGAAATGGGGAATTACCTACAGAAAGATGTGATAGGTAGGAGGACTGATCAGACAAAAGTCAATGCAAACAAGAGATGGGTAAAACTTTTAGGGAAAATTATATGGCATAAGAGGCTCTAGCTATCAAGAAAGTGATCCTTGAATTTCTAAAGGCCATTTCTCAGAAGATATTACCCAATGTGCCACTGAAATAAGTCATCAAAACCCTAGATATTATCAGGGAACATACTAGAAATAGAAAATATTATTTGATCCTTTATGCTTGGAATGGCTCTATGCAAGTAAGGTAGTCATGTCCAAGAAAGGTAGAATGAAGCTAGAAAATGTTCCAAGATGGATAACTAAAATGACCAAAAAGAAGATGCAGGACTACCAACTGCAGATAGACTTAACAATGCATCTCTACCTGGAAAGATGAAGTCTGATGGTGGAGAAGATGGTATAAGTCTATAATCTAGGCTAATTGTAAAAGTTGAAACAAATTATATAACTCAAAGAGCAAATGTTAACCTGATCTAACTCTAGAAGACAAGTAATCTGAAAAAATAAAACAATTAAGAAAAAATCAAAAAGAATTCACAAACAACTGATCCATACTGAGGTTCACAGAAAAATTAGGATTAGGTAAAGTAACACCCTAAACTTAAACATTGACATCATGAAAGGGAGCTGAGTCCTTGATGTCTCTTCCAGGGGTCTCACACTCCTTGGAGCAATGATAAGTATGACATAGCCTGATGATTTTTATGCCTAAATAGAAAAGATGTTTGGAAAAACACATACCATTTGGTGTATCCTTTCCACATGTTTGCAAGGAAGGTCCATATCTGCCCACTGCAATTCTGGAAAAACTCAAACCCATATAGGTACTATTTTCACAGAAATTAGCTGTAAAGAAAAGAAAAATATTTTTGTCATTACAAATTATACTTTTCTTTTTCAAATTGAAACCAGATAAAAGTCAAAATTCAGAATCTCTGCAGTGTAATTGGAAGGGTAAAAGAAGGTTAATAGAACACACTGGCCTGTGAGGAACTTCAATACTTTCCTCTCTGCTTGAGTTACTGCCACTGGAATAACTAGTATGTTAGATAACAGATTCTAGTTAAAACGTGCACAATATGTATCTGGGTAGAGGTGGAATGTGAGCATTGACCCATCAGCAAGGAGAGTGTATCAGACTAGGTGGAATCTTGAAAATTAAAAATATAGAGCCTACAGGCGGGCGCGGTGGCTCACGCCTGTAATCCTAGCTCTCTGGGAGGCAGAGATGGGTGGATTATTTGAGCTCAGGAGTTCGAAACCAGCCTGAGCAAGAGCGAGACCCCATCTCTACTAAGATTAGAAATAAATTAATTGGACAACTAAAAATATGAAGAAAAAATTAGCCGGGCATGGTGGCACATGCCTGTAGTCCCAGCTACTCGGGAGGCTGAGGCAGGAGGATTGCTTGAGCCCAGGAGTTTGAGGTTGCTATGAACTAGGATGACGCCACGGCACTCTAGCCTGGGCAACACAGTGAGACTCTGTCTCAAAAAAAAAAAAAAATGTTTTCTGAAAAGCACGATTAGTTCAGCTCACTACTTAAAAGGTCACACAAGTGGTTTTTTCTTGAGACAATCACCATACGTTCCTATGTGGCAGAAGTAGGTATGTGTACTCACCAGTTCATACAGAATGTTAAAACAGTGTTACTCAAGGCTTGAGATTTAAGAAACTTCATAACTTTTACTGTTTCGTCATGGGCAGGCTTAAGTGAAACTGGCTTTTTTTTTTTTAATTTATTTTTTACCATGAGTGTGTGGTGGTAAAGAATACGATGACGACCAGCACAGTGGATTGTCGCTATCTTGATTTGTGCTCAGGGGATGGCAATTTTACTCGCTGTTGCTTTTGCACCATCATTGCAAATGTCAACACAGGGAAAAAAGGCAAATAACTAACATCTTTATACCATTATGAACAGTTTTGGCTTCATGGAACTGCTGACTCCATGGTACACATTTGAGAACTGCTATACCAACTCATAAACTTTCGATGGTTCCCACTTCCTCTAGGCTAACGACGGGCTATACCAGGAGCGGCATTTCATGACCTCCCATGTCCTATTCCTCTGCAGGTGCTGTCCATAAAGATTTCACTTATAAGGAGGAGAAGCCAGGAGCCCGAGTGCCAGGAGAACTTCAAGCATCATCAGCAAGACTAGCTGTGACCGAAGCATCTCAGGGAGGCTGCTCGGGGGAAGCTGACCGCAGCAGGGCAGCGGCCACCCCCGGGGCATCTGGAGCTTCTGCAGCTTTTGGCGAAAGTCTGGTGTGCTTTGCTCGAATCCCAAGGCTGTGTGAGTTGCCAGTTCCAGCAATAACCTCATTACAACTGAGTGACTGAGCAAGGCAGGCAGCCTCCAAGGAGATCACCAGGTTTAGACTGACTGTCGATTAAAGAGCAGCTGGTGGGAAGGAAGTGTGATTTGGCTTTTGGAGATGGGGAAATGGCATTTAGAGAGGTACAGTGAATTGTCAAGGGTCGTAGAGTGAACCAGCTTCCAAGATTTGTAGATTCTGAGACTTCTAGGGCTACAAGAGAGAACTTGGATGTCAACCAGACAAGTTGAGTTAGAAGGAGTAGAAAGACTTCTCAGGGTTCCAGCAGAGCTGCTACAGCACGAGTCAACCAGATAGCCAAGCCCATCCCTGTCCCACCCCACAGAGGTGGCCTGTACCCCTCTTTCTCACAGATGTGAGGCAGTGGGGCAGCCTCCTAAAAAGGAGACCAGCTGCTCAATGTATCTTTGGTCTGATGACACTATTTTCAGAGTGAGGTTGGCAGGAAGACTCCCCAGTCACAGACTATTAGCCAGGTGGGACACGGGGTTTTTAATGCCCATTTTACAGATGAGGAGGATGAGTCCCAGAGAGGGTACATAACTTGCCAAATCACATTAGCATGTGTCAGAGGAAGGACTTGAACTCAGGCCTCGAGGCACACGGTCCCAGGCTCTCTCCACAAGCCTATGCTCCTTCCACTCAGCACTGCCTGTCGGACTGCAGGGCTGATGGGAATGCAGGCAGTCACAGCGACCCCCAGGGGATGCAGTACATCTCGGTGACACACCACGTGCCTCTCTCAGCTGCCTGGGCCAGTCTGGCTCAGCTTCCTCCTAAACACGGACGAAGCGCACTCGCACACTGGAAGGCGCTCCAGGATTCGAACCCAGTGGCAGTCACAGAACTTTCTTGTCTGGCTTGGTCATCACATGTGATCAAAAACCAAAGATGATACTGACTTTTCATTTCCCACTGGGATGCCGTGAGGCAAAGAGACAAGTATTGGATTTGAAGACAGAAAAGCAGGATTTTAGTTTCCTTGATATTTAATAGCTGGTTGACTTTGGATCAAGCCATTTGATTTCTCTGAGCCTCAGTTTCCTCATTTACGAAATGAGCATAACATATATTGCCTATCCTAAGC
>CAUYSK010122714.1:0-49485 GCA_963575035.1 Avahi laniger | reverse complement strand
CTCCCTTGGTTTCTAGCTTCAGCGATGCTTTGAGTGGTCAAAAGTCATCCAAATTCTTTGTTTTGTCTGTGACTGGCTTTTTCTCTGTAGAAACTTGTTGATCTTTGATTATTTCTAGTATTCTGAAATTTTTCAATTGTGTGCCTTCTTGTGGGCCTGTTTTCATCCAGTCTTCTGAAAAGTTGTTGGGCATTTGTGCAATAGGAGCTGACCAGGACTGCCTTAACATTCCTCTCAACTTGACTAAACTTTAGACAGATTTCTTCTTGACTTCAGGCTTTGATCTCCCTTTTCTTAGAGTATTTACTTTAGACAAGTTGGAATTATAAACTCTTTCTCTGCCCCTTTGAGATGTAAATCTTTTTTTTTTTTTGAGACAGAGTCTCACTCTGTCGCCCAGGCTAGAGTGCCACGGTGTCAGCCTAGCTCACAGCAACCTCAGACTCCTGGGCTCAAGCGATCCTACTGCCTCAGCCTCCCAAGTAGCTGGGACTACAGACATGTGCCACCATGCCCGGCTAATTTTTTCTATATGTATATTTTTAGTTGTCCAGATCATTTCTTTCCATTTTTTAGTAGAGACGGGGGTCTCGCTCTTGCTCAGGCTGGTCTGGAACTCCTATCCTTGAGCAATCCACCCGCCTTGGCCTCCCAGAGTGTTAGGATTACTGGCGTGAGCCACCGCCCCTAGCTGAGATGTAAATCTTTTAAAAAGCCTCCGGGCAGTTTTACAATCCAGGATTGCCTTTCTCAAGGATCTGGGAGCTGTCCTTTTAAAATGTAATTATCATGGCTATTCTCTGGGAGGTAGGAATCTAACTCTGGTGGGCTGCCTTGCTCCACGTTGTAAAACTACTTCATGTCATGAAGATACAGTACAAGAAAGTTTACTGTTCCTTTCGGTAAGGTCAATTTTCATGCACAGATGGTCTATGGTTCCCCTCCCCTAGCTCTTAAAGACTCTCCTTCCCTTTGTTTCAGTGAAGTTGAGCTCAGATTTAGTTTTGGCCTTTGTCCATCTTGTGACAATCTTGATGGCCTTCCTTTTCTATCTAACTTTGCCTGGTACAATTTTTGATTTGAGAGAGTTTATATCTTTTGGTTCTAGAAAATGTTCTCAATTCTTTGTTGATGGTCCCCTCCTCTCCATTTTCCTAGTTCTCTATTCATGGTCATAAGGGATCCAGGCTTTTTGTTATGTGTTTTATCTTGTGGCTCTGCCATTCTTGAAGGCCTCGGAATTCTCCGAGAATCGCCGAATTTGGCCAGAAGCTCGGAAAAGAGAGGCAGGATCACTTTGGGAGATTTTTATGGGATTGGGCCTAGAGCCTGTATACAGCATTACATTTATATCCTTTTGGCCAAATGCAGTTACACTCATTAACATCTAAATGTAAGGCAAGTTGGGAAAATTTCTAGTAAGTGCCCAGGAGGAGAAATGAAATGAGTTTCCATGAACATAAAGCAGTCTTTGTCACTGTTTGACCTGTCGGTCACTTAGGCTCTGACTCATGTTCCTTTTATGCACAGAACACATCACCCCAGCCCAGTCTCAGGACAGACAACCCGTCTGGTTACTGCACCCAGTTCCAACTTGAGGATTTATAGGTGATATACAGTCTACTCTGTGAGGACTGAATGTGTCTACTTGGGAACCGTTGGCATATGAACCAGGTGGAAAAATTTTCTGCTCTCTTTACCCCTTCAGTGATGGTGGAGCAGGAATAGGAAACACAAAGAAAACTCCTATTTGGAAAAGAAAAGGATAGGAGACATATGGCGATCTCTGGCCCATAGATTCTGAAATTCTGTTGAGTAAGCATTACAAAGGCTTCCCAACCTGGAGGTGGAAGAAATTCCTTGGTTGGTGTTGATGCTTCTTTGGAGAGGAACTCCTTTGATCATTGTTCCTCATGGAATGGCTGTCCTTCTGGGAGGTTCTTCATGTTCACATCAGAAATGGACTTTGGTGAGTATGCCTTCCTTGGGAGTGTGCGTGGCTTTCATTGTCCGTTCCTTCCTAAGGGTTGTGTTAAGACTTTTTCAAACTAGGCTTTTTAAAACCAGCCTCATGATTTCTTTGCTAATTCCACCAAAATTTTGATAGTTTTAAATCTATTTGCTTTTAGTATGTTATTTGCTGGTCACTACTCATGTAGATTTTTCCTAGACATAATTCTTAGAGTTTCCTTGCTTATATCTTCTTTCTCCTATCCCTCATCTTAAGAGCAGCTCCTTTGAGTGGTGGCTTATTGGGAAGCTGTTACCCTTATTTTGATATCTGTCACAAGGCTGAGTCACTTTACTAGCTGAAAAGTCTCATTGGACTTTTTTGCTTAAGGTGTTTAAAAATCTTCTCTTACTCTTTGAGTAAACAAGGGCCAAATTTTCAAACCTGTGAATCCCTTTGACTTTGGACTTTGTCCATTCTTTTCTGTTACATAGAAGCAATTTTTGCTTAAGCCCCTCTCTTTCGTGTAATACCATACTGAAGGCAGGCAGTAGTAGCCAATATACATAATCTCTCTAACATTTTCCAAACGCTTCCCCTAGGCCTGCAGACTTAGTAAACAGTGGTCTGTCTTCAAGTTATTACTGACAGAAGTTTTATCCATTGTTTTCCCTGGCGTTACAGGGATCTACAGCCTTCCAGGCTCTCATGTTTGTTTACTTGAATGCCATGTCAACCCCATGTATTTTCGTTTAGTTTAGTTTTGTTGTGATAGCTTCTCTCTTTAGGGTACTAGGTTCTATGTAAGTGAGAATATGAAAAAGCTGTTTTAGCAAACACATTTTCAAATCACAATGGCTTAATGCAGTAAAATTTTATATCTTACTTATCCAAAGTCTAGTGTGATCCTCAGCAGACAGCCTTCTATGTTGTTATTTAGGGAGCCAATTTCTTTCAATCTTATGGCATTGAAGTTTATGCTGAATCTCTTGCATCTGGTTGGCCAAAAGAGGGAAAATGAGATATTTATCCATGGGAGATTTGTATATGAGAGACACATCACTTCCACCCACATTTTAGTGGCTGGAATTCAATCACATGGTCATACCTTATTGCAAGGGAGGCTGACAGATGTAGTCTTGCTGTATGCCCAGAAGGACAAGGAAACTGGTTTTGGTGAACACATGGCAGTAACTGCCATATCTTTTGTTTTACCTTCTTTAGAGACTAAACCTTCAGTTTTCTGCCAGAGTTGAAGAAGGGCAGTTTCCTTCTTGTTCTGAGTGGAGTTGAAATTTAAGATTTAACTGCTTCTTAAATAGATTTTCAACCAATATTATTTGCTGTAGTCTCCCATTTTTCCACAGGTACATGATATCACAATTCCTGATCCTTTTGAAGATTTCATAGTGTAAATTTGTTTGTTCTTGGCTTTCTGCAATGTTGATTTAGGATTTAGTTTTCTCAGGTCTGATACATGTTTTACAAAACATCATCTGCTTTCCAGTGTCTGAAATTTTGTTGCTGTTTTATACTCTTCTGTTTTTTCTATCATTGAGAATTTGTGACTTACACAAAATTCCCTGTGAAGTCATTTTAGTAAGCCTTTAGGAAAGAGCAGGAGTAACTGCATTTGTTTAATACATATATTTTTTTATCTTAGTACTTTTCATAATTTTCTTGGATATCACTTTTCATCTTTAGAGGGAATGGTTGAATGCATTTTGGTATATTAATAGCATAGATATACATCCAGTAAAAAGAATGTTAGCTCCTTTCCATGTGACTTAGAAATATTTCCAGGGTACTAAGTTAAAGAAAAGCCAGAGCTGGACGGTAGTTAAAGTGGTAAAAATAGATTTAATTCAGGAACTATTGTAATGGGGGGAAAGAGACCTCAATATAGAACTAGGCTCAATTCCAGACACAGCCAGGACAAGTGGGGACTTACAGGCAAAAAACAGGTGGGGATTAGTGCATGAAAAATTACTAAGAGGAAACATCAAGGATAAGGGGGATTCTGACTAAATTGACTTTGCATGATTCTTGCTAAAACTGAGTCATGCAGGCCTGACAAGGATGAACCCTGAAGCCCAAGGTCAAAGTGTAGTTGAGAGCTTAGAGGAGCTTAACCAAAGTTTGATCAAGAAAAGTGTTTTTGTGAACTGCTAAATGACTAAAGATGTATGTATATGTGTGTGTTAGTGTGTGTGCACACACGTGTGTGCAAAACATGATTATATATAACTACAGGAAAGGATATACTCCCATTTATTAACATTAGTTACCTGGCTGGAAGAAGGAGGCATGTGCTTGAGAGGAGAAAGTGTAGGGTAAAGTGGGAGATAAGTAAAATAAAAGTAAACTATGTAAAAAAAGGAGTCTACAAAGATAGCATTTGTCACATCATTCTATTTATTTAAAATTTACAATATATATATATATTTGTGTGCTATGTGTTTAAAGACATGCATAAATATATTAATTTAGGTGTGGAAGATTAAAGATGGCTATGAATTTCTTGACACCCGTTCTATCTAGAGGTGGGCATCTATGAACCCCCACCTTGGATCTAAGTGAGCTCTGTGACTGCTTTGACCGACAGAATATAGCAGAAGTGGTGTTCTGCCAGTTTCCAGGGTTAGGCCTAAAGAGAGTGGCAGCTTCCAATTTCTTTTTTTGGATCACTGGCTCTTGGATCCCTGGGCCACCATCTAAGAAGTCTGACAACTCCGAGGCCTTAGAAAATGAAGCAACATGTGGAAAGAGAGGTCAATAGGCCAGACATGTTGAGTGAAGAAGTCATTTTCAAAAATATTTCTAAAAACATGCTTGAAAGGATACTGAAAAAAATATTAATTGTATTGTCTCTTAAAGCTGGCATATTAGATGATTTATAATACTTTCTTGCTCAGACTTTCAATAGGGACAGTGTAGTGTAGTAGTTGAAAGCATAGATTCTGGAACCAGATGACCTGGGTTAAAATACCATATCTGTCACTCATTAGCTATTTAATCTGGGGCAAGTTAACTAACCTTATGTGCCTCAATTTTCTTGTCCATAAAATGGGGATAATAATAGTGCCTGTCTAATGAGATTATTATGAGAAATGAATGAACTAATTCACATAAAGAACTTACAAGAGTGCTTAATAAATGTTAACTGCCATTAATAATAATGTATTCAAAATATTTTCCCTGAGCCTGTGTAAAAAGGACACCAAGGATGGCAATATGGATATATATGACATTTCATACTTAAATTTTTTGTTAATGAACCCAATATATAGACTTAAGGAAATAAGGATAAAATGTCACACATAAGGAATTTTGAGGTTTCTGTTACTTCTCAAGCATAAAGTACGGAAGTAATGACTACACGACAGTAAAATATAGCTTAATTCTACTATATTTGATAAATATTTGAATGAAATAAGAAGGATCCACAGTTTTAGGAGCTGCAAGAGAAATTAGAGGGAATCCCCACAGACTGGAGAATTTGTTGAGGACTAGGATTGTGGCCAGCAATGGAAGAGAGTTAAAGCTGGTTAAAAATTCTTCAAGTAATTAGGGGAGCTTTCCGGCTTGTAACATTTCTGTGTCTGTAGGATAGCTACAGCATTTAATGAGCTCTTTGGTTAGATCCCATTCCACCAAAGTTTTAACTCCAGTTTATTGGGAAATATTTTTCCTATGAAATGGAGCTTTCATGGGAAAGACAATAAAGGTAATAAATGAGAAATATAGGATTCCTTCCGTAGCTTGATTTAAAATAAAGCATTATCTGCAGATTAATTTCCTTAAAGCTGTGCCAATGCAAGTAAACTAAGTGGAGAGGAAATTCTCCTGATTATACAAGCCAATAAAACCTGCTGTTAATGTATTTTGGATTTGAATTATGCACCCTGACTTTTTACATTTATTTGAATGCATTTTTTAGCTGCACTACAATCTTCATTTCGGCTATATTGAAAATGCCAAATTATGTGGTGTTAAGATGCACATGACCCAGTTCTGAGAAAGTATTAAACTAAGAATGAATCTTTCTTCATGATATTTTAACATCAAAGGATAAAATATGTTGTTTTGTCTTCTTGTTTTAAGAAGTTTTAGTAAGTGTGGGTCTAGATGGGGAATGAAGGGAATACATGAAATGAATGCAATTTCCTCTTTCCTAGAGGAAATTCAAATAATATCTCAATTCTGAGTCTTCATTTAATTCAAGTGGGAGATATATTTGAGTGTCTACATAAAGCCTTCTGCAGAATTTAATGAAAGATTTGCAGATTCAAGAGGAGTTCAAGCGTAGTTTTGAAGACAAATTATGTGTAGTTATGATAAAAGACAGTATGATGTAAGAGCGTTATTCTATTATTTCATACATATGTTATGACCTAATTCTAAAAAGAGAATATCAGTAGTCAAACAAAGTCTGAATAGAGATAAAAACTCATAGTATTATGGGATCCTAGAGAATGAAATTATTAATTCTACTTAGGAGGAACAGATAAGGTATTTCATCCTAAAGATGACTAGGATTTTGATTAATTGAGAAGGTACCATCTAAACAAAAGTGTGCAAATGTCTAGCATAATTAGTCAATGATATGGAGTCTGTTTGGGCCACAACATATGAAGATGGATAATAAAGCCCCAAGTGTGATAATCTATGGTAATTCAGATGTTTGAAGACTTGGCCCTAGGTTTTCAGGTATACCCAGTGATTAGCCTAGATTAGCATTCTTCACATTGTCTTATTTAAGAAGTTAGTTCAACAGTGTGTCTAGAGATATTCCAAGAAAAAAAGAGTTCCATGATTAAAGAAGTTTTTGAAATGTTAGGCTAAAACAATATAGACCAATTTCTTTGTTGCAGGACTTTTCAGAGCTTATGCTAGCATACTTCCAATGTGAGTTGGCCATGGTGTTTTAAGTGTTTTGAAAACATTGTTTAATTTGTTTAAATACCTGATTCTAATACTAGGTCCCTTTAATCAATGACATTTAACTCTTTGTTCCTTCCTTCATTTTATTTTTCTTCTCTCTTTCCCTCCCTTTTTCCCTCCCTCTCTTGTTCCTTAACTTTTTCTCATATTAATTTTTTCTCTTCTAAGAAATTGGTAGTTAAATTATAATTTCAAAAATCTGTGACCTAAAACTCTGTGTTGATTTAAAAATAAAAGGCACCTCTTTAAGAAATTGATTCTTATAATACTGATAAAAACAGCAATTGCCACTGTTGAAATTTTCTCAATTCTTACATTAGCATCCTTCTAACAATGGAACATGGTTATTCTTATATTCTTGCTGTAAAAATAAATCAGGGAAGATATCTTTATATTTTTTCTTTTAGCTTCCGAGTAGTGAGGAAAAAGTGGGACATTTGTCTGCCAGCTAGATCAGCTGAATCATTCTGCAGGTTAGAGGTGACATGTCTCTGCCAGATACCCTAACACTGTTTTTCGATTGCTATCAGTCTTGCTATATACGTGCAATAGAAATTAAGCATTTTTCTCATTGTCATTCACATTGTATGAGAAGCATAGCTAGAATATGAACCCAGGAATCTCTGATTTCAAAATCACTACATTTTATTGCCTGCTGTTAGGCAAATTAGAACTTCTTAGAAAAATCACCAAAGGGAGAGGCTATCTTCTTTATGTCTATTCTGATAACCTATAAAATCTAAGAAATGTATGTTAGATTCTGATCCAGAGTTTTGAAATAATTTCTTCGTAGAGATGGCAATTAATATAAAACAACAAATGACGAACAAACAAGCAAACAGAAAAGACAGAAAAAAAGTAATGGAGAAATGTAGCTTTTAAGTATTGTAAATAAGTAACATCTTTTGAGATCCTTTAATAAATGACATCATTTTTGCATATGAGTGATGGATAAAATCTCAATTTCACATTTAGATTAAATGAAATCTTTTCAGATTAACACACCCTGCAAAAAATTTAGGAGAATAAATTATTTATTGATTGTGGCTAAT
This sequence comes from Avahi laniger, assembly GCA_963575035.1. Lineage (NCBI taxonomy): Eukaryota > Metazoa > Chordata > Mammalia > Primates > Indriidae > Avahi > Avahi laniger. The sequence goes on along the minus strand of CAUYSK010122714.1, from coordinate 41,538 downwards.
TTAAACACTATTGGTAGAGAACTTATAAAATTTAGAGTACATTTTTCAGAAATAAACATTGTAGAACTATTAACCATAAAATAGGAAACTTAAAAATAGAAAGAAATAACATTCATTTGTGAGAGGAAAAGATATAAAGTAGTGTAAAAACAAAGAGAAATTCTTCAATCGGAGTGCTGGGAGACACTGAATCTTTGACACAAGTTCAGTGGAGACCAGTGACTCTTTGGGGCACACTCCTCAGGCTGTATTGGGACTGCAGGTGTGAATAAGGAACTAGCTAACATGTGGAATTAGTTTTTTAAAAATGTGAAAATGGTTAAGGTTGACATTTGTTAAAACCAATTCCACTAAAAGGGTATAATTTTTAATAAATACACAAGACACCAAAATGTCAAAAGATGAATCAATCTTCTCTTTTCGGATCTTTTGAAGCTGTGATATTCTCACCCCTGCTGTGAGTCTTTCACTTGGAAATTATTCACAACAAAAGGACAAGTCTGTCATTTTTTTTGTGTGTGACTGTAAGGGAATAAAAGAGATGCTATTTGAATTGTACAAGTTCTTTTTTAAATGCTTACTTTATAATAAAGATGGGACTTTAATCCGAAGAACAATTCCTTTTCACATTTCTACCTAATATGCTGCACAGTTAAATCAATCATCTTGATGACTTTAATTATTAAATATGAAATAAATTCCCCACTGCTCCATTAGGCTATTTAACTTTAATTTTCATAATGTAATGGAGTAGGAAAGGTTAAGGGTTCCCCTCCTAAAACCCAAGTAGAAAATTTCATTCATCTTCTAGGCAAGAATGGCTATAACAAAAGATTAAGCTTTACAGATGCTCAAGGAAATCGGTTCTAGGAGGCAGCAAAGGACCTAAGGCCCTTTGGAAAGATTTTCCAAATATTAAATATTTTCCACTCTGACTCTCTCTTTTATTTTTCGTACCCCTAACCCTCCTGCCATGAAGGGACATTTTGCTGCTGGGCTGTTGCAGGTGGGGCAGAACTCTACTACTCATTCTTGAAACATACCATGCATAAGTGGGGAGAGGTCATCAGAGAATTGCTCCTACCTTGGAGTCACATGTCTTCTTATCACTAAAATGGCAAGATTTAAAAGAAAACAGTATTAATATATTCAAAAGAAAAGAAAAGTTTCTCTGCTGCTTAAGAACTTTCAGAGATTCATATAAAACAGTAGTTCTTAAACTTAAATGTTCATCAGAATCACTTGCAGAATTTGTTAAAACAGATTGCTGAACTCCAATCCCAGAAATTTCTGATTCACTAGAAATGGGGTGTGGAAGAGACGGCATCTCTAATAAGTTTCTGGGTAGCTCCTGCTGTTGGTCTGGTGAGGACACTGTGGGAACGAGTTAGAGTTCTAGCAGGTGAGCTGCCTCATATGGCTTTCAAATGAACTGAAATATGAATGACTTCATTTTTGGGATAGCAAGTAGATCATAGAGAGGCCAGAGCCATAGGTCTGTTGCCTGTGGTTGAGATCAGCCTTGTCCGTTTATCCCAGTGTGCCATATCACTACTATTATTTTATAAAGGTGCCATGACATGAAAATGTTGGGGAGCACTCAATTCTACAGAACTTTAAGATTTCTAGGGATTTAATTCTATTGAGAAAAAACTCAGTTTATTTTTATTGTGAGTAGCACAACTTATCTTTGAAATAGAATATTTTAAACAATGCAAGGGATCCTTGAATCATTCCCCAAACAGTTACACTTTGCAAAAGAAGAAAGGATTTAGAATATTTGTTCAGAGTGTTCTTTGTGGTGGGCACATGCTAGGTACTTAATATGTTCTCATGTTTAGTTCTTACCACAGCCTAGTGAGGTAGGTATTATTTTGCTCCTTTGCTTTGCCTAACTGGGATTTGGAGTACATAGTAATTTGCTTAAGGTCACATAGCTGGTAAGTGGAACCAGAGTTAAACCTAGTTATCTCTGACTTGAAGTTCCAAACCCTAGCACATTGCTTCAGGGATGAAGCAAAAGGAGGGGTCCTTTCCTCACATCATCTGAAATTAAATCAGCTTCAGAAAAAGGTTAGCCAAATTGAGGTTATATCTAAGTTCTCAGTGAGGAGGTAATCAAAGAAAATGTCGATTTATTGGCTTACTCAACTCAGATACTTTAAGCTTGCAGGCGATTATTTTTGATGTTTGGCTGTGGCTGACACCTATAGCGTTTCATCATTTCTGGCTCTATCGTGTAGGCACAATGAAGTGATAAATCAGGCAGTTAAATGATTATAAGTGTGTTTGATCAATATTAGGTTTGGGGCCCAAGTTTTTTGGGTAGTTTTTCTCTGTCTTCCTCATCTCTTTGTGGACACTCTGTAGGGACCTTTTTCTAGAAACCATCTCTCACCGCCACTGTGGCCAGCCTTCTCTGGGTTTTAGACTCTTCCAGCATTTCGTTATTGCCTTCCTTGTTTTTGTATCACCTTCATTTCTAACTCGTAAGTACTCTTTACACTTAATTTGCATTTTTATTTTTCTTGAGCTTCAGTTAATCACTTGTAATGTTAAAAGGGCTCATTAATTTCTTTTCGTGTGCCTCGCCACATAGATGCCCTGTTTGAGATGTGCTCCATTCATAATGGGGTGCCTAAATAGATGTTTTAACTGGATGATTGATTCATAATTTAAGCAAGTTTTCTTTCATTTTAATTTCAAATTAAAAGTTCCCTGTTAATATAGCGGATATATATGCAGATTAATCAAAGTATTTAACTTCTATTGTACAGAAAAAGCTGAGAGATAGGCTACTGAAAACCTTCATATTCAAGCCTTTTAGCATACCATGGCTATGAATACACATTACCTGACTTTCTTTAGCTACATATAATAGCTTTACATGTTAAAGTCCCCAAAGTGAACATGTTCATGAGACAAAGATATAGTCACTCTATAGTCTATAAAAATAATAATAATACTATACAAACTTAAAATTATGGTGAATAACCAATGTTTTAGTATTTTATCTTGCTTAGAAATTATGTAGGTATCCAAGAATTATCTACTAGCTAACTCAATTTAATATTAATTCAAGATTTTAGTTTACCTAACATGTTAGAAATTATGTTTGAGCTGACACATTATAAATCATAATTACTGCTGATATAAAAAGATTGTCACAGTGATTCAAATTAGTTTTACACAAATTTATATTTTTTATAATCTTAAATATAATGTTGGAGTAATGTTAGGAAGTTCATATCAACTAGTTTCTTTGTGAAGAAGCAACCTCTTCTAGAAAATAAAATGTACACTTGTATTAAACTTAACTCTAATAAATTAGAGAAAATACAGCTCTTTAAAAAAATTAAACTATCCAATCTATATAATTAAATTTTAGTTATGTTATCTTGGATTCTTAAAATATTTCTGAGCTAGAAGTTTCTATAAGAGGAGTTTTTTTTCTTATTTGTCTAGCACATTTAGCTTATTAGAAATTCAATTTTCTTATTGTTTTGTGAATTATAGGGCATTAGAGATGATAGTTGCTTAGGCCATGTTGATAGCTGTCTCTATAAACCAATCAAAATGGAGCTCCTTTAATTTAAAGGATATTATAATTTAAATTATTAATACTGTATTTTCTGGAGAGAGGAAAACATTTTGTATTCACATAACAAGAGGTCAAGACTTCTCTCAATTACAGACACACAAACATATAGACACAAAGGCACATAGAGAGTTTATAACCTAAGTTGTACAATTTTAGCCACAGGTCAAAAGTAAACAGAGAAAAACAAAAACTCCCTGGTTCAAGCCTCAAAGAGTTTTCTTCTCAGTGGGTATGAATTCCTAATTGATTTGTGCTCATAAATAGACAAATGAACAAGTGAACAAAAAAAGTCTAACAAATCAGATTTTTTTCTTATCTCTCACCCAACAAAAAATGGATTGCCACCATCTGTTGAGAGAATTTAGACCACACACCAAACTCTCAATCATTGCTGCCACCAATGGGGGATAACTTATTGGCTGTCTACAAACCAGTAACAAAAACAAAACACAGGCCCAGCATGGCGGCCCACACCTATAATCCTAGAACTCTGGAATGCTGAGGCTGGAGGATTGCTCGAGGTCAGGAGTTGGAGACCTAAGCAAGAGCAAGACCCCATTTCTACCAAAAAAATAGAAAAAATTATCTGGGCATGGTGGTGTGATCCTGTAGTCCCAGCTACTTGGGAGGCTGAGGCAGGAGGATTGCTTGAGCCCAGGAGTTTGAGGTTTCAGTGAGCTATGATGACGCCACTGCACTCTAGCCAAAGTGACAAGAGGGAAACTCTGTTTCAAAAAACAAAAACAAACAAACAAACAAACAAACAACCCTCACAAAATGAGTAGAGTGGAAACAATCCTAGAGAAATTGTCAGCAAAGTTAAGTTTCTATTGCACGGGTTCACTTTGGAAGCCGTGATTGGGCTTGCGGATATATAGCCCACCAGGTAGGCTGCTCTGGCAACATAGTTCACTTGGCTCCATCAGGTCAGGCCACCTGGGAATCTCAGTGTGTATCTTGCAAAGTGCTGAACGATCATTATCAAAAAGGTAAAAACATGACATTTATAGGCATAAGATAAGAATACACGTCAAATATTTTATTTTACTCAATGATAGGACCAATAAGATGTAATGGACAAAATACATTTGCATTGCTGTGAACAGAAATCATTTGCATTACTCTGGAAGGAGCTACTTGCTTTACTATCAGCTTTTTTAATGTTAACTTTTATCTCTGCAGAATCAATCAAGGACAATCAAAGGTCCACACCTCAAGAAAATCTGAAAAACCCTGGAGGGTTTACAAGGTCATGTCCAGCATTCCACTGAAAGGAAACACGGTAATTCTTGCCCTTTTCAAATTTTTTGACAATTTCTTCTGACATTGGGAAACATTAGTGAACAAAACTGACAGAAATTTATGCCTTTGTGGAACTTGCATTTTTATTGGGGAAAATAGACAATACACAATGAAACTAACAGGTAAAGGTTTAGAAGGTTTTAAGTGCTGTGGGAAAAAGAAAAAAGAGAGCAGAGTAAGTGGAATTTGAGTTCCGGCTAGGCAAGGGCAGGTTAGAGTATTAGTGTGGTCCAGGTAGGGTCCTAAAGAAGGTTACATTTGAACAAAGGTATGAAGGAGGTTAACAAACAGATACATGGGGCAAGGATGTTGTGGGTGAAGAGTGTAGTTAAATAGAGTCTCTAGTATGTGACTTATTCAAAGGACAATTTGAGGGCCAGCGTGGTCAGGATGAGGTAATTGAGGGGGAGAAGAGGTGATGAGGTCAGAGAGGAGGAAAAGGACAGCTGGTGTTGAGGCCTCGTGGACCGTTTCAAGGTCTAGGCTTTTATTTTGAGTAAAATGGAGATCTATTTCAGGCTTTTAAGCAAAAAAGTTATGTGATCTGACTTATGTTTTAAAAGGATCACTGCAGATGTTTAGCTGAGAATAAAAGATAGTAGGAAGGTGAAAGTAGAAGCAGAGAGACCTATTGGGAGGTTACTGTAGCAATCCAGGTGAGAGATGATGGTGGCTTAGGCCAGAATGCCAGCATGAAGGTAATGAGAAATGGTAGATTCTGGATATACTTTAAAGGTAGAGTCAACAGGATTTGCTGATTGATTACATTTTCATGTGAAAGAAAGAAAATAGTCAAAGATGACTATAAGGTTTTGGCCTGAATATATGGAAGGATGGAGTTTCTTCCTTTAATTTTTTTTTAATAAGTCTCTCTGTATATATTCTTTTTTTTTTAATTTAAAAGTATTACAGAGATACAAATATTTTTAGTTACATGGACTGCTTTTACAACAGTTGAATCATGGTTATAAGTGTGCCTGTCACCCAGATAGTGTTCATTGTACTTGTTAGGTAGGTTTTTGCCTGTCCCCTCCTCTCCCCTTCTGACAGTTGATTTCCACTGAGCTTTCTTCCCTGTATGCACATGTGTGCTCAGGAGAGATGGAATTTCTGTCCTTGAGATGGGGAAGTCTGCAGGTAGATCAGATTTATTGTAGATGATTATAAAAATGGCCACAGATTCTTTTCTTTTTGCATGCATTCCCTTGCAAAGTGACATTGCATCAAGAGATAGAGTCTCTTTCCTTACTCCTTGAGATTTGAGGCATCCTGGCTGAAATACTGCCAGCTTCTAGACATGTTTGAGAGCTCAGCTGACCACAGATGCTTGAAATCATTCAGCTGCCAGACATCTAGACATCCAGACAGATGTGGGGAAGAGCTCAGCAGAGATCAGGAAAGCTGCTTAGACCAGAAGATATACACAGCTGATACACAGAGTCATGAGTTAAGTCATGAGTTTAAGTCACTGAGTAACCTGAAACAATAAAAATTTATTCTCTCACAGTTCTGGAGGCTAGAAGTCCACAATCAATGTGTTGGCAGGGCAATCCTCTTCTGAAGGCTATAGCAAAGGATCCTTCCATGCCTCTTTCTAGCTCCTGGTGGCTGCTGGCAATTTTTGGCATTTCTTGGCTTATAGCAGCTTCACTCCTATCTCTGCCTCCATTGTCACATGATTTTCTTCTTTGTATGCCTCTGTGTCTTCATGAGGTCATCTTGTAAGCATACGATTATTGGGTTTAGGGCCCACCCTAATCCACCTAATCCAGTTTGACCTCGGCTTTACTAATGACATTTGCAAAGATGTACTGTACTTCCAAATAAGGTCATACACACAAGTACTAGGGCTTAGGACTTCAATATTATGTTTTTTTGAGGACACAATTCTGCCCACAGAAAATGGTGCTTGTTTTAAGCCAGTATGTGGGGATATTTTGTTATATATCAAACTCTAATATAGGGATGGAAAATAAGGAGTTCAATTTTGGACAAGTTACACTTATATAACTTCTTTCCCTCATCTCACTTTCAGTTATAGATTTTCTTTATATTTCACTGAGAAAAGAAAAACAATCAGAGGAGAACTTTACCAATCTCTCCCATCCGATTTACCTACGTGCAAGCATTGGTTTTGTATGCTTTTTCTTCCCTTTAGGCACTGTAGGTGAACTATCTGTGCTCCAATCTAAGGCCAACTTCATTCTTTCTGCATCTCTTGCCTATTTAAAGACTGCATTCTAGTCTTTGTCCCTTTCTCTCTTCCATCATTATTTATTGCCTCTCAATCAAATAATTCCCATCAGCATAAAAATATGCAATTAAAAATACCATGTGATTCTTTCTTCCATCTTTTAAAAACCTCTCTTGAGCCCCTCTCTTGGCAGTAACTGCTGCGTTGTTATGTTCTCCCCAATTGTCTGATGAGCTCACTTCAATCATGCTTTTGCCTTTGATAACCCAGGTCACATTTGCCTTGCTTCCAAATTAACTGCCTGGAGAATGTCTTATGATTCCTGGCTTACATCCTCTCCCTGAGTAAAGATCATGAGTCCCTCAAATCTTAGTGTGAGTTCCTCAAACTGTTGATGTACTGATTAATATGTAACCAACTGACAATAAAAAGGACACTCATTTGTCTTTGAAGCATGAAGTTTTACTGACTGTCTTGTGCATAAAACATCTTAGCTTATATGTTGTCATCTGTAGCCAGTGATTATAACCTCTGTATTGCACCCTCCAATGAAAAAGGACAGCTCTGGTATGAGTCCTCCTCCTCCCTTCTCCTAAACTTTCTCAAAAGCCCTCCAATTTGTACCAGACTTTGGAACATGCACAACTTTGTTGGTGTGTCTTCCAAGGTTGAACCTTACATTTGGCTTCCAAAAAACCTTTATCAAATTATTTCTGCCTCAACAGCATTAATTTCAGTCAATACTCTCCCGACACACACATGCCACTCCAATGAAACTGTCCTCTCAAGGTCATTGGTATTTTCCATGTCACCAGTGATTAATTCTCAGTCTTTATTTTACTTGACTTATCAGCAGCTTTTGACATGGTTGATTTCTCCTTCATCCTGGAAAAACTCTTCAATTGGTTTCCAGGCCACCACATGACTTCCATGTTTACCCCTTTGCTAGTTTTGCAAAGCTCAAAAACCCTCTTTGTCTGTACTTAGTAAAATACCGCCCAAGTTTAAGGCCTTTATCCTGGCTGTATCAGATAACATAATCTGTCTGTATGTAAAATTTTACTTCCTCATTTGTGACTCTTTTTTTTTCAATGTTCCTTCCCTGTCTAGGTAGTGGGATTGTGATCTCTTTGTGCCTCTACTATGCAGTGAGGAAGATAGAAGTATTTAATTTAGAGGGTACTTTTGAGGATTCAATGTTACACACATAAGAAATTCTTGGGATTGTGCCTGTATAGTATGCTTTCAATAAATGTTAGCTATTATCTATTATTAATATTATCTGTAGGCAAGTAGACTTCCTAACACCTAACTCAAGAATTAGGCAAGTATATCTCCCCTGGTCATAAGCAGGCTGAAGAATCACATGACTCTTCTGTGGAAGGGACTTTTCTTCCAGCCAGTAGGTTTTACAAATCGTTTTCAACTAGGGGAAATTTCCTCCCTACTGGTTGCACTTGGAAATGTGAGTGGGCAGTTTTGGTTGTTACAATAACTGGGAAGTATTTCTGGCCTTTAGTGAGTGGGGAGGAGGGTTTAAAGTCCTGTAATACATGAAGAATTATGCCTTCCAAAATATCAAACATTTCCACATTGAGGAATGTTGTACCAGAACTGATACATGGTTGAGAGTAATTAAGATGTCATACTTTCTGTACTCAGGTGACTATCAGGAATAATGGTAGAGAGGAAGGAGCTGGAATATGATGTATAGATCCTGATTTTTCACATTAATAATAAGCTAAGGTACTCTTAGGAGGAATTGAGGAGGCAGAGAGAGATCGAAGAGGAATGTTACACTAGTGGAGCTCCCTTCACACAGAATTGGGAATGGGGAATGAGATTTCTCTCCATGTTAAAAATTGGTTGAATATTGCCTTTACAGTCAAACAAACATTTGGCTGTGTTGATATTCTTGGGTTACGATTTTTATAATTGTTCCACTGCTTTGTTAAATGTTGAATGTTACTATAGAGATGTTTGAGACTAGACTCATTTTTTCCCCCAATGAATGACTTGATCTTTTCTTTCCTGTATTCACAATATCTTCATTATTTTTGAAGTTTTACAGCTTTAAAAAGCTATGCATTTATGTTGATTGTTCCGGGTCTATTTTTTTCCTGGAGGATGGCCTGCCATTTGATGTGTAGATTCAGAACTCTTGCATTTTTTTCTTGCATTGTGTCTTTTAATAATGACGATGTTTCCTTATTCTGTTTTGCTTTAAAAGAATTTATGTGAGTTCTTCTCCGCTGTATTTTAGATGTAGCTAATGGATGAATTTCTATTTTTATTCTGTTTTCCTTGTTAGTTTTGGGATTTTCCAAGAGAAAAAAAGGAAAATTCTGACAATATGCCACCACATTCACACTGGATGATCCTATATATTTTAAAGCCATATTTCAAATTCAACATATACAATGAGGACACATAAATATTGTATTTTGAATTCAATTTTGTTGTTTTGGGTTTTTGATTATGAAGTTATGCTTATGCAAGATATGTTGAATCAGAATGAATCTAAACATTTTGATTTTGGCATTTCTGCCTCTGTCAATAGATAGGAATGTTTTTACACAAATTAAAATATATAGTAGCCATGAAATGATGAAAAATGAAAACTGTAAGTAAACACCAGTTGACATACTGATGAGTTTCTTGAGAGTTGGATTTGTGTTGGTGTGATCTTGTATACCAGTGGTTCTCAGACCTGGCTGCATATCAGAACAAGTAAAAAGGCTTTTTTTTTAAAAATGCAAATATATGGAGCCATGTTGGAAATTCTGATTTTGTAGACTTGGAGTGAGGCTTAGGGATTTTTATTTTATTTTTTTTAAGTCTCAGATAATTCTATTGTGTTACCAGGCATTAAACAAAGCTGTATTTCATTAGCAGATAGTAGAAATGTTTTTCCCCTGTAATTGCTCCTTTAGAGCAATTCTTCACTATTGCAGCAGCAGCAGCAATAGTAGAGAACATTATGAGGATATATTCTGGGAATAGAAATATTCTTTAAATTTGCTTGTAAGTCTTTGTGTGTAAGTGTGTTAGAAAGTCAGTGCCATGGTAGACTACAATGCAGTTGAAATTTTCCTCATAATTCTCTACCACAGCTGTCCTCTGTGCTGTGACATAATTTCAGTTGCCAAAGGGAGAAAAACAATGTGTAGGTAGGAACAGACAAATGAAAAACTGCACTTTTGGGGAAAATATTTAACAATTCAAAACGTATTTTTTTAAAAAAGCAATGAAATGTAGTTCTTCAAAACACATGAGATAGCGTGAATGATTTTCCTCTATAGTATTTCATAATTGGATTTGATTGATCCAATTAGCTTTTTGGTGTGTATAATCTTCCATTATAGTAAATCAGGTAAAATGTTCTAATGTGAATGTTTTCTTTTTATCTCTAGGAGACTATAAAAAGGGTTCAATTTATTGCAAAATGCACCTAAAAGATAATTATATCGCTTTTTACCTCAGATAAATTGTTCATGAAATGACTTAAAACTGCTTTTAGTGATAAATGCTTATATCAGATGATGCAAGGAAATGGGACATTGTAAGTGGAAAATAAATGGTTTTATATGAAGTCTAAAGATTTTTTTATTACATCTGTCATATTATAAAATGGTTTACTTCTTTAAATGTTGCTTATAAAACATGTGTATTGTGATTTTACTATTATATAATGCTTTTTAAAAAGCAGTTAGATCTCTACAGACTTACCTTACCTCTGATAGAACATCTTAGGAAATCTAATTATGCCTCATATATTAAATGCTTTCTTGTATTTGCTTGAGCAGTAAGGAAATGTAGCTTAGAAATGTCCGTGTAACACTGGAACATTATGATAAATATAATCTCAGAAGAAACCCCTCTGGAGGCAGGGGGTTATTCCACATTTTCTTGGTGATTTTTTCTGTAACTACAGTCTGAATCTCTGAGCATGGGTTGTCACTTGACATTTAGTTATGGTATTATTGACCATAAACTAAATGAAAAATAATTATGCTCTTTCTGGTTAAAAATAATAACTATAATTGTAAAAATTATAACTGAATAAGTGATTTCTTAAGTTTCTGTTTCTGTTATCTCAGGATAAAGAAAGAAAAAGCAATGTCAGTGTACTTTTTTTTTTGTTAGGAATATCTCCCAAAATATTGTAATTATTCTCTTTCAGAGAAGTTAAAATTATATTGCTTATGTATTGAGTGTTAGATATTAATATATTTTAGTTTGGAAGATGTACTGGATCAGAAATAACTTTATCCCAGTCAGTGAGACCTAACCAGAAAAATGTTTTTATTTTCTAAACATATATTCTTAAGTAAAAAAGACTGCATTTTTCCTCTAGAATCCTTGGCTGCCAATTCAGATGTGTATGTCAGCTGCACTTAGCCTGAATCTCAAAGCCACAAAATCTGGAAACTTATTTCCTACAGCTTCCCTTTTCTCTGTCTTTAACATATTCTCCCTACCAGGCTCTGCTTTTGTTCACTCTCCAGTGCTCAGGTATCAGCTTTTTATATAATGTATAGATTTAATTTAATCCTTCAGTAGGGTCTTCATCACTATATTTTATCTTCCCATGTCTCTTGAAATCTTCATTCTGATCTAATTTCCATGTGGTTGGAATACCTTCTTCAGTGATTTTATCCTTTTGATACCTTTTAGCCATCTTTATTTTAACTTCATTTGTTTCCTCCTTGGATTTTGGTTTCTTCTTTTATAGAGATTGTGACTTTTAATTTTTTTATTATAGAAAGAAGAATTATAATAAACATTTTCCTTCAATTCCTATAATCATTTTTAGAAATATGCTTTTCTTTTTTCTTTTTACTGTGTTGTACTCTTATACTTGTTTTTCAGTATTTTTGTTTAAGCCCATTCTAATTTTTCTCCCTTTATTCTTTCTTACAATAATAGCTGTCATTTATAGAGTACCAACTCCAGCTTAGACATTACAATGAATATTTCCATGCATTAATGATTATTGTTTCCATTTAACAGATGAGAAAGCTGAGGTTTAGAGTAGAGAGAAGCCAGGATTAAAATTCATGTCCATGTGGATTGAAAGACTGTGCTTTCCCCATGATCTCTGGATTGAGGAGAGCTCTTTTCATAAAGGATATTTATAAATAGTCAAAATGTTTACATTACATTAAGCCAACTTGATGCTAGTTTAATTTCATATGAATTCCCCACAGAAAGCAGACTGTGCAGCAATGAGTCTAATTCCCAGTATCTAGCATTCTTCTACTTTTGCTGGGCTGACTGAAGTGTGGAATGTTCTTTTTCCACCTCTGCTTTAAAAAATTTAACACTAGGAACCAATGCAAAACCTGTATAGTTATCTGGGCTCTTCAGTTGTTTCTTCCTGCAGTACTTTGCTAGTGGGATTTATACTACCTCGGGGGCAAGTAACAACACAGGGCTCCCTTTTCTGTTTTTGAGCTGTTGTTTATTGCAATTGGAATTGAGATCTGGTCTCCTTCTAAAGAAATATAAACTGAAGGGAGAGCTAAGGAGCATAACTCTGGCTGCTTCAAAATACATTGTCCACTCCATATGGGGTGACTGCTCATTTTTACTTAGCTTGTACAAATTTTTGAGTGAGTGACTGACAGTTTATCTTCCCTATATCGTCTTAGGATGGGCAGTTTATTGTTTGTAGTTGGCAAAGTACCCATGAGTCATAAATTGTGTTTCTCAATAAGTTTGTTCAGTGATATAGATAAGGTATAGTTATAGCAAAGTTCTGGTTCCTGGCAATAGGTCGACCATCGATCTTAACTTTTATTGGTTTTCATCTCTCTCTCTCTCTCTCTCTTTTGGTATTTTTAATAGATAATCAGAAAGGGGGACGGGTTGCATCAAGGAATAAAAGCCAGGTGTTGTTTTTAATTAGAACCTCCAGTAGTTATTTTTTCAACTAATACTTTAATTATTTTCTATATATTATATTTTGGCTAATATATATTCTTCTGGAAATCTTAAGCTCATATCACTTTAATCGTTAGGGCAGAGGGACCCTTGGGACTATGAAAGATTCTGAATTGCGGTTTTCTCTTTTGCCGGGCCTTTAAATTAGACTGGGAAAAAAAGATAATGGCCTTTGTTTTTCCATTATCACTGGCAAATGCATATTTCATGGAGAACGGTCTGCCTTCTTGTACATTCTCTCCCTTACCCAGACCTTTGCCTTTTGAGTTTCACTCATATTTTCAGGGTTGAGTAATTCAAAGAAACACTTAAGAATAGCTGTGATTTCAGTTGTTTTTTAATACAGTGGCGTTAAAACCTAGTTTTCAAGTGTACATTTCTCAAAAGCCTTTGTCCACAAATTGCTTTAAAAAATTGAAAAAATACATACAGTATTTAGGAGGAGAAATTTCCTGATTGGTGTAAATGAAATGTTTCTATAACAGAATTCAGAAGAATATCTATTTTTTCAGTAGAAACCATGGTGGGTGTTAAGTATCTATAATTTTAACTTAACTCTAATTTTAACTCTAATCTACCATAAATTCTAGCACCACTTTCTCCTCTAACACTCAACCCATCCTGAAGTTCCTTTGTATCATCCTCTGGATCTGCTTTGGCTATTGCTATATGGTCTTCTTAGACCCAACTAAACATTCAGACTCACTTAGACTATCAAAGAATGTATTAACAGCAGCTGATTCAAAACGAGTAGGAAGACACAAAGATTGCCACAGGGCAGCATCACGTCTTTCTTTTCTTTTCTTTTCTTTTTTGAGACGAAGTCTGACTGTTGCCCAGGCTGCTCTGGGACTCGTAGGCTCAAGAGATCCTCCTGCTTCAGACTTTGGAGGAGCTGCCACTGCACCCAGCTGAGTCTTTCTTTCCTGAGGGAATTACTGTAGCAGTTCAATTGCTAAGAAGTAAGGAAACTGTCCAGTTTAGAAGTCTTAAGCTCCACAGGTGCAAATTGCTCTTGCAATAATCTCACAGGCATAGCTTCCAAGGCCCTTGCAAGGACATGCAAGTTACAAAAGTCACCATATTTAGGGAAGTTTAAAGTATGGCATCCACATCATTCTTTATAGTTAATTTATAGTTCATCATGGTCCGGGGTCATTTTTACCATAAGCAATGTTATGATGCAATACAGTTAACATTCTACCTCTATTAGGGTATCAGGGGAATAGTAACAGAAAGTTAATTGAGAGTTAGCATCTCAAGCAGAAGGGGAAAGAATTTTTGTTAACTCTTTGTCTGCTGTTAACTATCAAGTTGGAACTCCTTGATTCATTATTGAAGCTTTCATAGTCTATCCCCTGCTCCACTTATTCCAGACTCTTTCCCAGTAATCTCTGGATAGCCTCCTGTGATTCCCTCACTTAATATAGTAAGAGCCTAAAATACTTTCTTCCTTCATTATATTCTGAAATTTAGTGCCTGTTGTAATTCCGGGCAAGTAGTAGCTATTTAAGTAACAGCTGCAGAATAACAGAACATCAAAATTGTAAGAGACATTCCAAATTGATGCTGGATTCCATACTGTTTTGCACTGATATAAACTAAACATAGAAGAAAACAGAACACCTTTTTGATTTATTCATGAATTGAGAAGGCGCCATTGCAAAACTTTTTCTTTTTTGGGTGAAAAATCTTATAGCTCAAGGTTTAAAAAAATAACCTTCAACCCAGACATCTAGCGGTACAAATCTTAAAAGAAAAAGCACAATGACAAGAGAAAATTAAAGTTGAACCATAAAATTGCTTAGGTTTCAGAAGTGCAGGAAAGACTCACTTCCCAGGGTAGAGATAGGGAGCAGTGAGGCCTCGCATAGAACATGCAATGTGAGATGTTCGGAGACAGGAGACTACGAATGTGGTTCAGCCTCACTGGTTATATGACTTCCGGCAAGTTAATTAACTTTTCTGTCCTTTAGCACATGTCCAAGAAGGCATATAGTGATATTTTCCCATTATTTATCTGAAGTAATATAGTTAGGATTAATGAGGTGGTATTGTAAAATATCTCAAGATACTGGAAGAGAGAAATTCAACAGAAATGTAGGGTATTTTCATTTTTCCCATTGGAGATCAAAGGGCAGAGTAGGGAGAGGATGATTTACAATAGAGCTGCTTTTAATTATGTTTACATAGGCCAATTAGAACAGAAATCAATAATTTTTTATGAATTTTATCAATATGCAAACAACTAAATTAACTCAGGCTGATCTGAGTTATTTCATTCTTCAGTAGCAGAATTTTGGATATAAATTATTCTTATAATTGCTTCCTTCCATTTTACCTATTTTTTCCTTTTTTGTGTGTGTCTGTATATTTGTGGAAGAATTAAGGGCAAATCCTTTATCCCTTTTTAGGCATAAGACTGAGCATATAAAAATTATATTTTGGACAAACAATAATGGACAAAATCTATTTGATAGTAAAGAACAAAATAGAAAATTTTATGAGCTACACAAATGATGCTTTTATTGCTAAGGTAAAAGCCAAAACAGATGGACAAGTAGAAAGACATGTGCATCCTAAACCAATGTCCAACTTAAATTATATTTCAAGTGAAAAATGCATACGAAAAATGCACATGGTACATTATAGTATGTGTTTTTGAGTGGAAGTAATGAACATACGATAGGAACTGACAACCCTCCTTTTTAAAATAAAGATTTTCTCAATTAATAAAGGCACAGAGAAGAGTGATACTTATTTATATGGTGTTCAGCATTTATCAACTATAGTTACAAGAAAGTAATAAGTCCAATTTTCTCTTCAAGGAAACTTGAACTTCTATTATCCTCTCCCTTGCTCACTTCAGCCTTAGTAAGTAAAAGTGATAGAGTAGATAGGAGTACTTCCCTGATTGCATTTATTCAGTATGTGCAATTTATTACCACAGGAGGTCATCAAGCCAGTTACAACAGCTGGATTCAAAATGTGGTTGGGAGAATTTTATAACCAATAACATTTATATAGTAAAGTAAGTGACTTAAGAGTTTTATGTTTTAGCTCATAAGATCATACTTCACTTCATAAAATATTAAACTATAGAATCAGAGGGAAAATTTCCCTTGCAATATCCTTGGAGACTTGATAAAGGCCACTTCTGGTGGCTTATGATAGACAAAAATGATCTAACAATAGCATGACAGGAACGTTATTTGATGGCAAGTCCAATATTTGTATCACATCACAACCAAGCACGACAAGGAAAATGTCAAGCAAAATTTGAACTTCTGCCTGACTGTGTTGATGTAGTGACAAAACAACTGGTCGAAAAGGATGAAAGTTTAGTTGAACAAATTATTGATATTACGGACACATAAAACATTTTTGCTGTTTGTTAGATTCAGCTTAAAAATATGAATTCACGTAAACTTGCTCTTATGTTTAAGAATAGTCTAAATGTATCTAAATAGTAACAAATTGATCTAACTTTTAATAAAAATATTTTTCATTTTTATTGTTTGAGTAGGGGGCATTCAGATATTACTTTCTGGTTAGGATTGTTTCACAATCCCTCTCCTAGTTAGACCTATAATGCAACTTCATTCCCCATAGTAATTAATTTGACCAGGAATTCAACTTTAAGTGCAATGCAATGCCATTTAGTTCTCAGAACTCCTGATTTTTATGGAAGGATAAGATATTGCCTAGGCTCAGAGACTGTGGAAGTTAAAGTGAAACAGAAAACTCTTGAAACAGAAAACTTTTATGTTGATATTGATGTTCAAAAGTCTTGCTTTTTAGTTATACTTTAGAAATACAAAAATGTTATGGACCAAAATTTATAATATGTGATATTGTATAATGCATACTAGTTAGATCTCATAATGCATACCAGTACAGTACTCTTTGATCTATACTTATGAAATGCCAGTAGACTTAGAGTAAGTATTTTTAGTTTCTTTAATGTGAAGGTTCTGCTCAGTTATGAGGAATAAGTTCAAGAAAGCTATTGTACAACATCGTATAACATGGTGACTATATTTAACAATGTATTGTATTTTTGAAAATTGCTGAAAGAGTAGATTTTAAATGTTTTCACCACAAAATTGATAAGTATGTGAGGTAATGCATATATTAATTAGCTTGATTTAGCCATTCCAGAAATGTATACATATGTCAAAACATCACGTTGTATACCACAAATATATATAATTTTTATTTGTTAATTAAAAAATAAAATTATAAAGACTAAAAAAAAATTGTGACATATGTGAGTCAGGAATCACTTGCAGTAGCAATTCCCAAACTTTCTGGATTAGCAATTCTTCCATATAGCTAATGGTGCTTTTTATAATATATGCCTTTTTAAGTTGTAGTGGACTAAAATTATAAGAATTTTTGGAAAATCTTCTGACTTCTTTCAGAGATAATATAGTTATTTTGGGATATTACTGATATATTCATTTACTTTTTTATTGAATTTGAATTTTTTGTTTACTGAAAATTAGATGTTTAATATAAAATCTAAATATTAAAAAAAAATCACAGAAAATAAAAGGGCCCCTTTACTTTCCACTAAAATGAATATGTTTTTGTGTCTATTGAAAAGCATCTATTCCCTTGTCTCTCAATTTAAAATGGTTAACAGTCCCAGAGAGACATGAAGTGACTTGCTTATATAAAGCTAGTATAATGGCTCATTTTATATGTCAACTTGACTGGATGATGGGGTGCCCAGATATTTGAGTAAATATTATTTTTAGGTATGCCTGTGAGGGTCTTTCCTGATGAGATTAGCATTCGAACTGGTAGATTGAATAAAGCAGATTGCCCTAACTGATGTGAATAGGCATCATCCAATCCATCCAGAGCCTGAATAGAAGAAGAAGGCAGAGGATGAAAGAATCCACTCTCTACCTGATTGCTTGAACTGGGACATTGGTCCTCTGCTCTTGGACTGACACTTACATCGTGCACACTCATGGTTCCTAGACCTTCAGACTCAAAACAGAATCACACCACCGCTTTTCCAGATCCCCAGCTTGCAGATGGCAGGCAGATTATGGTACTTTTCTGCCATCAACATCACATAAGCCAATGCTTTATAGTCTGTCTCTGTCTTTCTTTCTCTCGATACATATATATATTTCCTATGGAATCTGTTTATCTGGAGAATCCTCGCTAATACAGCTAGCGAGGGCAGAGATAGCACTAGAACACAGTTGTAAGTCCATATCAAGCCTTTGAAAATGCCTGGCATGGTGCCTGGTATGAAGGTGTGCAGTAACTGTTTGAAGTGATGAATGAATACTTAATACAGTTTAAGAAAACATTCTTAGTTTGTCTTGCAACAAGTAAATAGGGCCTGATGGTAGTTGCAAATTTTATTTTGCCATTGTTTTTTGCATATTGAAAAGCTCTCTGGAGTACACGTGAGCAGTAGGCTCCTCCGGAAGCCCTGTTGTGCAAATGGCAGAGAAGAAAACTTCCGGTATGTGAACCCACCCCCGCGGTTCGCCTCCGTCCTCCTCCCACGTCCAAACCAGACCTAGAATTTCCTCTCTCAGTTACTCCTCACGAATCCCTTCCCCAACCCTCGGGTTCTGGCATTGGGGAAGCCCCCAAACCACGTTTTATTGACGCCTGCTCCAAGCTGGGTGCAGGGGTGGAGAGGAGAAAAATGCCAGTTATCGGAGAACTGGCTTTCCGGGGCGCGGCGGGGCGGGGCGGGGACAGACACGCAGACCTGCCACTGCATTTCGGAGTGACAGGCGCAATGGCAAAGGGAGGCGGCCCAGTGCCTGGTGCGGGAAGGCGTGGCACCAAGCCTGCTTCTGGGAAGGCGGGAACTGGGAAGGTGCGGAAGGAAAAAGAGCAACACGTTTTAATTGAGTCTTGAAAGTCGAATTACAATTTCGCTTGGTGTACATGCGCCGGAACGCCTCTCCAGCAACCGGAACCCTACGTGCAAAGGCAAGAAGGGAAAAGCAAGTCACTTAGGAAGCCAAGTGCACAGTTTGGAGCTTGCAGGGAAATAAGAAAGGCCGGAGTGCTGGGAGAAGGTTACGTTTTGAAAGGCATTATATACACTGCTGAGGAGTTTTATGGAGAGGGAGCGGAGAGCCATCAAAGGCTTTTAAGACAAGGGAGTGACCAAAGCAAATTTATCTTTTACAACGACAGTTCTGGCTTCAGTGCTGAGGACGGGTTGGAGGAACTAGAACAGCACTAGTCCATAGGACTTTCTGGATGATGGGAATGATCTTAATCTGTGCTGTTCAGTATGGGGTATTAGCCACATGGAGCTGTTGAGCACTTGAAATGTGGCTAGAGTAACTGAGGAATTGAATTTTAAATTTTATTTATTTATTTTTTAAATGACAATCTCATCTGCTGTCCTAGCAGCTTGGCTGACCAGACTTTTATTTTAGCCTTACTCTTTGATGGGAGTATTCCAACTCCAGCAATTTCTTGGGGTGAGGAGCAGCTTATGCAGGAAGATTAACATTGGATTGGGCTGACTTTAGATAAATTAGGACTTCAGTTTTCAGCCTTGGTTGTGTATGAGAATCATCTGGAGAGCTTTTCATTTATTTATTTAATTATTATTATTATTATTTTTTAGAGACAGGGTCTTGCTATGTTGCCCAGGCTGGTCTAGAACTCCTGGCTTCAAGCAATTCTCCCACCTCTGCCTCCCATAGTTCTGTGATTATAGGAGTGAACAAGCACACTCTTATTGGATCTTAATTAGTCTAAATTTAAATAACCACATGTGACTAATGGCTACCTTATTTATTGTATAGCACAAGTCTAGAGGCTGGAAGGCCAATTTGGAAATTATTGAATAGTCAAGCTAAAAAGAGATGAGGGTGGGGACTGTGTCAGATTGACTTTCAGTAAGGCCAGTAATGTCACTCTTTTCTTAAAACCCCTCACTGGGTCTTTATCACTCTCATCATAAAATCCTCAGATTCAAATTCCTTTAGACACTTAAGACTCCTAATGGTCTGTCTCCTTTATCTTCCCCACCGCCACACTTTTTACACCAGGCGTACTGAACTTTGTTCAGTGTTTTGAAGTCACCACAGTCTCTCATCCAGGCCTTCTCCCATGTTGACACCGAGGCCTGAAACACTCTGCTTTCTTCCCTAACCAGGCTATTCATCAGTTAGGGTTTAACCTAGACTTACCTTCTTCTGGGAAGTCTTCCCTGACTACCCTGTGGCCGAGTTAGGTGTTTCTGTCTTGTGTTCCGTAGCACTTTGTACTTTCCTCTCCTAGCATGTACTATGTGTACTGTGCTTGTTTGCTGACTAGTTTGTGTTCCCCACCAGACAGTAAACTCTTGCAGTCCCAGCACCTAGGGCGCTGCCTGGCACGTGGAAGGATGACAGTGTGTATATAGTACGGTGAACAAGATCATGTGTTTCGATGCTGGGTGTTGCTGGGTTTGAGCTATGTCACTCACGAGCAATGCGAATTTTGGACTATTTCTTAACTGGGGATGATGATACCTATTTCATAGGGTTGTTGTGAGGATTAAGTGGTTCAATTTATGCAAAGCACTTAGTCAGTACCTGGCTCATAATAGGTTCCCGGCAAGTTTTTGCTACTGGTGCTGCTGCTATTAGGATTATGGTTCACAGGCACTTAAATGAATATTTATTGAGCAAAGAGATATTTTGTGTAGTATTATCAGAACCTGGTGAACAGCTGATATGGTTATGAGGAAGGAGGTTTAAAATAATTCCTAGGTTTCTGGTCTGGACATCTGCGTAGATGGTTCTGTTCACTTAGAATCTGCAGGAGGACAAGCAGACTTTAGAGGGGAAGATTTTTAATTTTGAGTCAGTGGGGCCCTCAGGTGGTTTTCTGCAGCAGCTGCATGGCCAGTTCTAGAGCTGAGGAGGGGGTTCTGGGTTGAGAGAATCATTCTGGAGTCATTTGCTTGTGGGTGATAGTCAGAGCCCTGTGTTTGGATTAGAAATGCCAGGAAGAGTGTGTGGACTGAGCTAGAGAAGAGGATCAGCCATCTTTGTAGAGACAGGGAGAGCAGCCAACTTCCTTTGCCAGACCTGGAGTGGGAGGAGGACAAAGGAGCTCTTCCAACCCAGGGAAGGCAGTCAGTACAATCGCAGGGTGTAGGGAGCTGGAATCAGAAGGAGTCTAGACATACACACTGGAGCTGGCCCTAGGATGTCACCAGAGCCCTGAGTGTGGGTGGTCCCCACCGGCTAGTCAGGTGGGAGTCAGATTGATGGGCTTGAGGAGCAGATGGGAGGTGAGGACACATCATGTGGCCACTCTCAAAGGAGAGTAGCCATGAGGGTGGGGAGGACCCGTGAGAGTGCAGCAGGCTTTTCTGTTGAAGGGAATGTGCCAGCTGAGGAGAAAGGGTTGACGATACTGGAGGGAGGGAGGAACTCCAGCTGGAGGGTTGGGTTTAGTGGTGGGGCTTGGGGCAGGGGCTGCTTCCTCTTGGAATCCTATTTTCTGGTGGGCTGACGGATGGGCATGAATACATCTGGGTGGACCCAGACTCTTTGGGGTAGGAAATGAGATTGCTGACCAGTAAGGCCACGTGCGTTAAGGTGGCAGTAGAGCCTGGAAGCCCTGAGTGCACCGTCTTGTGATTCTTGCTCCTGCCAGCAGCGAGATGTCTCCAGGGGCGTCTCACCGGGCTGGGTCTGGGATTGGGAGGCAGGGCTGGGCCGAAGGGCTAGACAGCAGGCATGAGAGACTAAAATAGTCTCAGCCCGCTGGGAAGGAAGCAAAGGCAGAGGGCTGCCCTCCTGGGAGAAGACATGGGGGGCCGAGGGCTTGATGACTGGAACGAGATGAGAGAACTGAGATGAGATGAGATTCCCCACCCCCTGGGGAATCTTTCACACACGGCATAATGCTGGGGCCGCCGCTTCTCTCTTTTCCATGCCCCCCATAACTCTGCTCGCCCCGCCCCATCTAGTCCACTCCCAGGACCCTGGGCAGCGGCGTGTGCTGGACGGGGCAGCCTGGCAGCGTCACGTCAACAGACAGCTCGAGGCCTTAAAAAAAAAAAAGCTCTCTCCTTCCACAAAAGAGGAAGGAAAAGAAAAACTGAAAGCCAACCGTCATCATCATATACCTTTCTTTTGCCTTAGGTGTTAATTTAATTGTAGTTTCTGATGAGCCTTTTATAGAAACTCTTTGTACTTCCGCTCATATGTGACCTGTTCTTTGTATAAGTGAGTAGGAAATTTGAAAAACCGACTAACTCAGTTATAACGACCACACCATGAAGCAGCCTTTAGGCACACAAAGTTTATTGACCACATCTGCTGGGTCTTCAGAGGTAATAGTTCAGTCAATCTAAGCAACATCTTGTCATGACGATGAAGGATAGAGCGATGCTTCTAAACTGTGCTGTGCATGTGAATCACCTGGGAATCTTGTTAAAATGTGGATGTTCTGATTCATAGGTCTAGAGTGCGCACTGAGACTCTGAATTTCAAACGTGTTCTCAGATGTTGGCGAAGGTTCTGGTTAGGGGTTAACACTCAGTGGGAAAAAGCTAGATGCTAGAGAACTTCTCTATGTGATCCGTGTGTCTAATTCTCTACTTTTGCTTCTTGCCTTCCTGGTACTTTGCTAAAGATCTCATGGTGAGACTCTATACACTGTAGTATTTAAATAAAGTTAAAGGCTTTTACTAGTCTTGAAACTGCTATTTTCTTCCCTAAGTTATGCGAACAATGGCCTCAATATTTTTTATTTGTCTTTGTGTACATAGATATAGAATCGTGTTTTATCTCATTCTATGATTATTTTGTGGGGTAATATCAGAATTTAGAACTTTTTAAAAACATGGATAAACAAAGTCTGTTTGGAAATATGGTTCACTCAAAGACTCATAGTTTAATTTAGAGATAAAAAAGGATCCTTTGATTTAAAATGGATATTATTGAGAATATGGGTAATATCACTAAAGGTTACTATGGAGTGGAAGTTTCAGGGAAATGTCACTCACTCATAAACAGGCTTGTAACGAGAGAAAAAAACTAAAAATACATTTTAATCACAAGGTGGCAGTATGATACATATTAAGAAAGTGATTTCAAAAGAAAAATGATTTTAGCCAGATCTCTGAGGAAATGGTTGTAAAAATAAATAACATTTCCTAATGTAGTGGTATGCAGAAATGCTTCAGTGAAGCTACTTATTTGTAGCATCCTTGGATAACCACCCTCTAAATTGTAAGCTATGTTAGCTGGACATTTTCCTGGGTCCTCAGTGAACATTTACTGGGAACAATTTTGGATTAAAAAACAAATCTGTAGTGTAATATTTTTTTATTTCTTTTAGTTCTATTCAATTGACAGGGTCATAAGTTACATGTAAATATTCCCAAGATGTGAACTCTAGAAGCTTTGACAAGTCCTTTCAATTCCATGTGACATACTTAATATAAACTGTCTTTTTGTATGAAGAATACATTTATTAAAGTTTTAAATTTTCTTTTTTTGGGGGGAGGGGGCAAAGGTCTTGCTCTGTTGCCCATGCTAGAGTGCAGTGGCATCATTGTAGCTCATTACAGCCTCAAACTCCTGGGTTCAAGTGATCCTCCTGCCTCAGCCTCCTGAGTAGTTGGTACTATAAGCATGTGCCACCACACCTGGCTAAGTTTTAAAATTTTTTGTAGAGACAGGGTCTTCCTATCTTTCCCAGGCTGATCTCCAACTCTTGGCCTCAAGTGATCCTCCCCTATTCCCAAAGTGCTGAGATTACAGGCATGACCTATTGTGCGCGGCTTATATTACTTTTTTTAATCTTGAAAATATTCCTCATTTTCTTTAGAGTTTTTATCTTAGTCATGCAGACAACTGTATTGTCTACTAAAAATCAGATTGATTGTGCTGTGAGTACCCTGTCAATAGTTCATTGACAAGCTAAAATTCAGTTTACCTATGCGACGTCTAATAGAAAAGTGAGATAGATAACGCAAAAGCCGCAAAGCTATCTAGATGAATGAAACTTATTTTTTCTGTCGGAAAAGGACTGGAGAGGTCATGGTTGGGGATGTTAGGAGGGATTCTGCAAAGGACAAAAAGACGTAGATGAAATTATTCATTATCTGTTCCAGTTCTTTAAATAACTTTTCATGAGGTGTAACTGTGCTCTACATATGTTCAGAATGTCAAAGTGCCAGCTATAAGCCAAAACTTTTGGTGGCTGGTTGGGGATAGGAAAAGGAAAACTGTTCTGGCTGGGGTGAAGGGTAAAATTTCTTCTCATTCCTGACATTGGCAGGATGCCTGCATGTCAGGCTGTTCTGGGGCTGGAAGTCAGCTAGAGCTAGGCGGGGGCAAAAAAGCCAAAGCGTGACACCTGTGCAGATGTGCCTCTGGCTCTTGCTCAGGTAGCCCCCGTGCAAGGCAAAAGGGACTGTCCTTTTCTCTGTTTGTTTGTTTTAGACTCTGGTGAATGGTTTAGCATTATATATGGTTTAGCATTATATAAATTATATGTCTAAGTATGAGTGAGATTCCCTTAAAATCAGTGTTTAGAAATGAGGGAGTAGTTGTTTTAGAATTTATAAATACTAGAAGTTCAGGTTTATAAAGTTTGTCGTACTAGGGTGACAATTCAGTTACTCTATTTGAAGTACCAAAACACTGTAGTTTGAAATATCAGTGCTTAATCAATGCTGCATTAGGATGCTTATAGTGGTTGGCTGACAGAATTAATATAAATAAGAAAAGAAAAATTTTAACATCGATTTAGTAAACCTTCCAGAGGATGTAATGTTACCATCAAAAATGGTGCTGGCAAAGAGTGCAATGCACACCACCTGAAAGATGGACATATTTGAAACTCGGACTTAGGAGGGGAGTGGAGGGCAAGGGCAACATATGTAACCTAAATATCTGTACCCCCATAATATGCTGAAATAAAAAACAAATGGTGCTGGAAGTTCACAGTGATATGAGTTTGAAACCATTGACAAGAATGGAGAAGTGCTAAAACCACATTGTGTTACTTTGTAGAGATGTAGTGGTTAATGAAGTAATAAAGCCATAAAAACTTATATACATTTACATAGAAAACATAAAGATGCAAGTACAAAACTGAATTCAACATGAGGGATCACACTTATGAGTGAAACTATTGTTACTGTCTACTTTACTCTTGCTGCCACATTCAGAAAAGGTATGTCTTTTCTAGACAAAAGAAATCCAGTGATGAAGTTTGTTTTGCCACCTTAAATTAAGTTGAAAGTAAATAATGCAATTTTACTATTTTAATCTCCCAATTTGGCTAATGAGGTTAAACTATCAATTTAAAAAATAGGCTTGGCTGGGTGTGGTGACTCATGCTTGTAATCCTAGCACTTTGGGAGGCTGAAGTGGGAGGATTGCTTGAGGCTAGGAGTTTGAGACCAATCTGGGCAACACAGAGAAACCCTGTCTCTAAAAAACAAAAGCAAAATTAAAAAATTAGCCAGTCATGGTGGCATGTGCCTATAGTCCCATTTACTTGGGAGGCTGAGGCAGGAGGATCACCTGAGCCTGGGAGTCTGAGGTACAGTGAGCTATGATGATGCCACTGCACTCTAGTGAGACTCTGTCTCAAGAAAAAAAGAAGACTTAATTAAAAATTGAAATCATTGTGACAACATCTCTAAATACCCACAAGGCTACCATCCTTTATGACACCCATATAGGGAACACATATTAATGTGATTGGCAAGTGGACTATATTGGATCCTTACCATATAGTCTGAGTAAATAAAATGCTTTGACTACAATGGACACTAACTTATGATTTGAAGTGGCAGCAGATACCGCTGTTCTTTCTCTAATCAATCAACAAATGGACACTCCAGCATCACACCCAGTGACTAAGGGGACTCAGATCATAGGCAAAGACATCCAGGCCTGGGCAAAAAGATGCAGTATCTCCTGGGTTTTCCATCTACCTTATTACAATCAGAAAACAGGTATCATGTAAATGGTAAATGGAATATTAAAAGATCAACTAAAAATTCGCTTTAATAGTAAGGACATGTGGAGTTTGTTTTTCCATTCTTGCAATATTTAACTTAGAAGAATGTTCTTTAGTTCCATCCAGGTTATTACAAAAGGTATTAGTTCCCAATTTTTTTTTTTGTAACTAAGTAGTACTCCATGGTGTACATATACCACAGTTTATTAATCCAGCACATATGGAAGTAAAACTCAACAGAAATCAGGCAGGTGGGAGGGGGAGGAGGGATTGGGTAAATTCACATCTGATGGCTACAGTGCACAGTATCTGGGTGATGGGCACACTTATAACATCGACTGAAACTGCACAAAAGCAATTCATGTAACCAAAATGTTTTTACCCCCTTAATATTCTGGAAAAAAAAAACCTAAAAATTCCCATGCCATCTTTACAAAAGCAGAACTATATTCCTGGCTGAAGCAATCAGGGAAGCCAAACAAATTCAGAAATTGCCACTAGAAAGAGGGGATAGAGAAGAGTAGTGATCATAGCAACATGGAACAAGAGATTGTTTTCCTAACAGTAACTGACTCAGTGGGGACATCAGGATTAAATGCGGCTGCCCCAGGTGTGGTCCCAATTCGTTCCAATGCCAAATCACATACAATTCAATCACCTCCAAAATTTAAAATTTATTTTTTGGCCAGAATTACTTAGATAGCTCATGATAGGTTTTGGGTTGGCTAAAGAAAGCATCATGACAGTAGGAGTGGTTATTAACCTTGATTCCAGTGAGGAAGCTACCTCACCACTGCATAACCAGCAGATGAACACCTTTTGCTGGGGTGCAGATAGTAATTTTCTTGTCCAGCCAATACTATTCTCCAGCCTGTGGATTAGGCAAAGGATGGGAAATCTTATGCTGTGGATTAGTGGTGAGTGGACCCTGGGTCATACTGGTGCCAAACTGTTATCGTTTTCCTGATGATTGTCCTAGGATGAGAAAGGTTATAGTAGTAGGCCCTGGCAATACAGAATGGGTGGAAAAATAGGAAGGATGCATGTATTGACATTTTGAGGTCTAAAGACAGTGAGAGAATAAGCTTGTTTCCTAGATCAGGTGGAAGGAGCGAGCCTGCCAGAGTTGTCAGTTTCCTTGTTATGGGACTCATGCTTCTCTCCCTTACTTTCTTGGGAAAGGAGAAAAATATATTTCTTCTGAATAAGTCTACAGTAGTGATACATAAGACATAAATTAATTCCCCAGAGACAAAAATGTGGTAGATAATAAATCTATTTGTATGATACTAAATAAGTGATTTTTGAATTAAATGGAGTTTAACATAATTCAGAAACTATCTTTATTTTAGATTAGAATGATTTTTTTAATTGGCTGCAGCTGTTAGTACTTTGTCTCAATACCTCTCAATGAGTAGTTAAAAATATATAAGGACTGAAGGAAAGAAAATTCCTATTGATATAAACTTTTCTGGCAATCTTTTAGATTTAATCAATTTATTGAGGTTTAATTTTCATACAATAAAAAACACCCATTTTAATTGTACAGTATGGATTTCAAGAGTTATATATACACGTGCAATCAGTTACATCCTAGTCAAGATATTGAATATGTACAGAACTCCAGAAAGCTTTCCTGCGCCCCTTTGCAATTATTCCTCCTTCCTTTCTGTCCCAGGCAACCACTGATCTGCTTTTGGTCACTATAGATTAGTTTTCCCTATTTTACAATTTCCTATGAAAAAGGTTGTATAATATGTACTGTTTTATGCTTGATTTGTTTTGTTCAGCATGGCGTTTTTGAGAATCATCCATGGTTTGCATGTATCAGTAGTTTGTTCCTCTTCATTGCTGAGTACTAGTCCATTGTTTGAATAAAACGGTTTGCTTATTCATTCACCTGTTGAGGGACTTTGGGGTATTTCCAGTTTTTGGCTATTATAAATAAAGCTGCTGTTTTGTGTGGATGTGTCTTAAATTTTCTTGCATAAATACTTACAAGTAGAATTTCTGGGTCATCCAGTGAATATGTTTGATTTTGTAAAAAATTCTCGCAATTATTTTTGTAAAGAGGAAACTTCTTTTGTAATTTATCTACTTTTCATTGTGTTCCTATTTTCGTAATCAAATCACTTCTATCTGAGGAAAAGACTCAAATGTGGTTTTGCAATTATTGTCCATCATGCTGGCATAGAAATTAAAAATGGCATTCAAATAAGAGAAAAGATCCCTTTCCTCCAAACTCTGTGATTAGATGGTGTGGTGAGCCCGCATGGGGCTGCTGGGAGGATTAAATGAACTGAGACCCATAAAATGCTTAGCACAGTGCCTGGCACCTAGTTCATGTACAATGAATGTCAGTTATCATAATTACTATCTGAGTTTATTAATAAATTAGGATGGGAGAGAAGACGTGGCACAAGTGCTGCAGAAGTCAAACTGTGACGTTGCGGTATACTGTAATCGTCTTGCCCGAGATGCTTAGCTCACAGCCGTGGTAGCTTAGTCATCAGCATTGCTGGCTAATAATGTGTTTTCACGTACACTAAATAGATGAAAGAAAACTCAGGGGATCAAAACACAGAAAAAGGTAGAATCCAATAATATTGTAAACTGCAGAATACAAAATAAAATAAGAGCAGATCATGAGGTAGAAAATTACAATAATTTAAGGCTGAATAGGTACTTTTCTAAAGAGTTTCCCGCAGCTCCTTCCCCCAACTTTCTATAATAAGATAATTTTTGTTAAATTTATGACTACTTTTAACTTTTGCTAGGTCAACTTTGGTGCTTAACCCTTTACTCTGAAGAAAGGACCATGCTGAGAGCATACAGCAAACTTCACTTTTTTTGTCTTTTTTTTTTTTAAACCCAATAATCTTTAAAGCCTAATCTGTGGGTGGCATTGTTAAATCCAGAGGTAGAAAGAAGAAAAAATAATCAAGTTTATAAAGAAGTTGCATTTTAAAGACAAAGGGAAACCCTTCCTGTAATGTGTATTTCACTCAGAACTGCAAACCACTAGTTTTCTTCCTTGGCAAGCA
Organism: Avahi laniger; assembly: GCA_963575035.1. Classification (NCBI taxonomy): domain Eukaryota; kingdom Metazoa; phylum Chordata; class Mammalia; order Primates; family Indriidae; genus Avahi; species Avahi laniger. The sequence goes on along the minus strand of CAUYSK010122714.1, from coordinate 12,467 downwards.
GGCTTTGTGACAATCTGTTGCTGATCTCCAAACTCAAGATATCCAAGGTAGTATGGGCGAGCTCTGTTCCGAAAGAGTTATGTGTAACACCTCTAATTTTTAGCACAGCTGAAGACTTTCTGTAATTAGTTTTCATTTTTGAAGAGAAATCAAGTTGGCATTAAACTGAGTTGGTAGAGATAGGTGTATTGATTCTGTCCAAAATAAAATAGAATTAAGGTCAAAGGATTGCAGTGGTTAACAGCCTCATTTAACCAAGTGCTCTTTGAAAAAGGGTTTATTTCTGTAGTAAACTTCACTGAAGATTATCAATTGGTAAAATGTACACATTGTCTATCAGTGTTCTTTAGCCACATAATCTAACTAAAAGTTGAAATAATTAGAGAACAGAAGGACCCCGGTCACCAAGAACTAGGGGGTGATCTGAGATGCCTATAAAGGATCAAAGAAGATACAACCCTCAAGTGATTTAATATCCCAGACCTGCAGGTGAGAGAGACAGGGTAGGTCTTGAGCAAGTGGAAAGGAATGTGAAACAAGAGTGTGTGAGGAAATATAAAATCTTTGTGAATTGTGGTGATTTTGGTGCTATTTGGGGGCCTTTTGTTGTCAATATATTGATCTGTGTACTTCATCTCTGTGTTTACCAATGTAAGATCCACTGTATTTCCCTTTGTGCCCATTTAAAAACCAATTCTGCAAAGAACAGAGAAAGGGAGAAAAGTCAAAACAGTATAGGCTCTGCAAATCCCACTGGATGTTACTAACGTGCTTCATCTTATTTCATATTTCATTCACACCTGTGAGTGTCAGTGATACCATTCATCTTATTCATGAATGATAAGTATTCATGTATACAGTATTCCTAGTAAAAATGCTCATACGATTGTAATGTGAATATTCTTCAGATCCATGCTTCTCATCTTGGTCTCCACGTACCCTAAGGAACATGTAATGAAGTGCCATAAACTATAGGGTAAATCCGGGCACATCTTCCTCGAGTCATGGGGGTGAGTGTGGTAGGTAGTATGCAAAGATGACCATATTCAGTCCTACCTACTCTATGAGTGTACCCCTTTGCACTGTGATTCAGTTGTTCCTCTATTTCCCTATCCCGAGATTAAGGTCTGGCTTTGTGGCTCACTTGGACCAATAGACTGTGGTGGGAGTAACATTTTCTGATTCTGAGCCTGGGCCTCAAGGCTTTACAGTGTCCACTCTTGGAATCAGTGCCACATCATGAGAAAGCCTGGACTAGTCTCCTTGAGGATGAAAGACCATGGGAAGCGTAAAGCCCAGATAACAGCCAGCACCAACTGCAAGATGGCTGAGGAAAGCCGTCCTACACCATCCAGCCAGTTGAGCTGCCACACGAGTGTAGCTACATGAAAAGCCCCAGCCCAGGCTCCTGCCTGCGGAAAAATTGTCTTCCATGAAAGCAGGCCCTGGTGCCAGAAAGTTTGGGGACCGCTGCTCTATTCTGTTCCATTCATCTATGTGTCTGTTTTTATGTCAGTATTATGCTGTTTTGGTTATTATAGCTTTGTAGTAAATTTTGGAGTCAGGTAGTGTGATGCCTCTAGCTTTGTTCTTTTAGCTCAGGATTGCTTTGGCTATCAGCATCTTTTGTGGTTCCACATAAATTTTAGGATTTTTAAACAATATTTCTGTGAAGAATGACTGGTATTTTGATAGGGATTGCCTTGAATCTGTGAATTGCCTTGGATGGTATTGTAATTTTAACAGTATTAATTCTTCTAATACATGAGCATGGAATTTATTTTCATTATTTTTGTATCCTCTTTTGTTTCTTTCATCAGAGTTTTACAGTTTTCCTTATATAAATCTTTTACCTCTTTGGTTATATTGATTTCTAGGTATTTTATATTTTTATAGCAATTATAAATAGATTGCTTTTTAAATTTCTTTTTCAGAAAATCATCTGTTTTAATTGTCCTCTATTCATCCTGCGGGTGAGGGAGGGATTCTTACTCTAGGGTTATAGGAATAGCCAAACACACAACCTCCAATACTGTACAGATGAGATCAACATCTTTTGGGATCATCATCTTTTGTGTGATGAGCACGCCCTGGGCTGGCCTCCTTGAGAAGAAAAGAACAGAGAGAGAGTAAGGTGCAGATGAAAGCCAGCACCAGCACCAGACAGGTACTGGTGATATACTTTCTGGCCCACGGGGAAAGTATATCACATGTGACACAGGGACTCATGGGGGTTGCACTTAGGAACAGAGTGAGCAACCAGGGGCTATGTGAGGCAGGCTTTGTGGTAACAAGAATGTGAGGTCCCTCCTGGTTGCTGGAAGGGGGTGTGATTGGCGTGTTTGAATAAATTGACAGACTAGCAGAGAACTAAAACTTGCTACCCAGGGAGAAGCAGGAACTGCAACTCGTCTGTTTGATCAGGAGGATTATTTGGTTAGAAGACCTTATCCACAGGAGCAAAGTGGGAAGGAAACTTGTGATTAGGCCATTTGAGTCCCTTCTGATTTCACCAGACGTCAAGGCAGCATCAAGATGGACATCATTTGCATTCTCCTGTCATACATTCTACTGACTGCTTAAAATCATGTCACATTTGAATTGTTTTCATGTTTGAACTATGTTGTGTCTATAATTTTTATTCTTATTCCTAGAGTACCTGATTCCTTTTTTCCCCCTCTAATGGATGAAAAAGCACGTATCTTCTTCACCATAGTGCTAATGTCTTCTAATATTGGACTTAATTTGGAGTCTTTTGCTATACCATCCAACAAAGACTTGATAAGAACTACCATGTGCTAGGCAGTGTGCTAAAAGTTGAAGATAATTCAAATAAATAATAAATCAATAAATACATCACCTATGCATTTGAGAGTCTTAAAGTTTAATAGAAAGAGTCAAACATGTAAATATGTTAAGTGTTCAATGAGCTGTAGTACATATATAGATATAGAACCTGAGGATGCAAAAGAGAAAGTAATCAATCTTATCTAGATAAGAATATTTGTTCTAGCAAAGTATTTGTTTTCTGTGTCCTTTTGTGAATAAGGAAAATCACAGCAGAAGCTCTCCCAGAAGATATTCCCTTATATATACATTTTTTGTCAAGGTTATATTGTATGCCCACACCTAAATCAGTCCCTGGTTAGGGGAATTTCATAACTAATTGATTTAGACAAGTCATCATCCAGCTGCTAGGGTTGGAGAAGGGGACACAGAGCACATGGCTGCTCAGAAATCAACTAAATAATTCTGATTCTAATTCTACTTTAATTCTTTTCCTTCTTACATACCTTCTCCTCCTCTTCCTCTATATTGTCTTCTTTCTCCTTCCTCTCTTTCTCCTCTTCTTCTTTTGAGATGTGAGGGGGATTGAAGTTGGGCAGGAATTGACAGCTTTCCCCCAATTCCCTTCCCAAATCAGACCTATCGTTGAGTCCTGTCAAGTCTAACTGCAAAATATGTCTAGAGTTTTTCCACTTCTCTTCGTGTCCACCGCCACCACCGTAGTTAAGGCAAGTGGAGCTCTTTGCTGAGTCTTGAACTTTGGAGGGTTCTGTGTATCACAATCAATTTATTAAAGTGCACGTGGGTGCCTTTGTTCACTGATTCTGGTGCTCAACCTAAACATTTAATCACATGATGAACATGGTTCTGCTCCCAGTGAAATGCTTCTCCACAACTCTTTGCCTATATTCTTTAAACTAATGATGACCACAGGAAAAAAGTATTCAGGCTTGTGAGTCATGCTTCCACCAATGTTAGAGATTTAATGGATTGTGCAAACATCACCTCAATCTAATTTAAGAATATTTTCATCATTCCTCAAAGAACTGCTGCTCCCATTAACAATTATTCCCTGTTCTCTCCTATCTTTCTTTCACCCTCTCCCAGTACCCTAGGCAACCACTAATGTACTTTCTTTCTTTATAGATTTGCCTACTCTGGACATTTCACATAAATGGAATCATATAATATGTGGTCTCTTGTGACTTGCTTCTTTTGCTTAATTGCAATCGATTCTTGCAAAATGCTAAATTGTTTTCCAGTAGGTCTGAGTGTTCACTTTTTTTGCTTATGAAATAAAAAATTCTCCAAATATAAGAAGGGTATTAGAAAGATATTGAGTAGCTCCAAGTATGACAAATGTTCATTACACATGGCTATCTCCTTCTTATTCTGTAGATCTCATCTTAAAAGTTATCTCTCAGGCTGGGCATGGTGGCTCACACCTGTAATCCTAGCACTCTGGGAGGCCGAGGAGGGAGGATCACTCAAGGTAAGGAGTTCAAGACCAGCCTGAGCAAGATTGAGATCCTGTCTCTACTAAAAATAGAAAGAAATTAGCTGGACAACTAAAAATATATACAAAAAAAATTATCTGGGCATGGTGGCTCATGCCTGTAGTCCCAGCTGCTCGGGAGACTGAGGCAGAAGAATTGCTTGAACCCAGGAGTTTGAGGTTGCTGTGAGCTAGGCTAATGCCATGGCACTCTAGCCTGGGACAACAGAGTGAGACTCTGTATCAAAAAAAAAAAAAAGTTGTCTCTGAGAGCTCTCCTTGCACATCCTAGTTAAAGAATCCCTATTATTCTACTGCTCAGCCCCTTGTTTTTTTCTTTAAAAGCATTTGTGATAACTTGAAATTGTCTATACTTTTTATTCTTTATACTTTTTATTCTCTATACTTTTTAGAATGGATTATTTTCTTTTTAAAAAAGCCACTGACTTTCTGTTTTATATTGGAGTAGTTGAATAAACTATGGCTTTATTATACTGTGTTCTACTTTTCTGGAGTAGAACCCCAGAAAGTTCCTTACTTTCTTCTTGTTTCTAGTAAAGGCAAAAATATATATTGATACACAATTCCCACAAGAAAGTAAAATTTCAGTAGAAATGAAATAAATTCTACAAATGTGTAAATTACTTTATGTTATAGAGGTAAAATAGTAGACCTCAGAATTTGATTATGGCTTATAATTTATTTTATTATATAATAAGCTCTATAAATATGATAACTCTTTATAAGTTACATGGTTCTGGACTAATCAAATATTGTGTCTCTAATCCAGTGTTTATTATATTATAATTAAAAAAATAAGATGAGCAGAGAATCTTGATGAAATTTCTGCTACTGTCAAAGCCATAGCCAAGAGAGGAAACTCAGAACTGAATTTAAGTGCTGTTTTCTGCAAAAATATGAGCAGGGAGTGTAGATGACGACCTGATCTTTATCATTTTTAAATATATGAAAATATTTTGAGACTAAAAACTGGTTGTTGATATGGTGCAAATAAGAGTTAAATTCTTGAGAACACAATATATTAGTAGTTTGGGTAGATTTTATACTCTTAGAGGCAAAGCATGAATAATTAGATATCTCAGAAATAAACCAATTTCTCAGAATCTGTTTCATTTTGGCAAATAGTATTTAGGATATAAAACATAAATTTATGAAACATACACTCACACATACAAGCATGTATATAAAAGGCCTGATTGGCGCTGGGACCAAACTGACATAAGGCACAGTGATTGTGCCAGCGTAACCATCCTTATCACATTAATGTGCCCCATTATGTGATGATTAAACTTTTCCAGTTATCTAGCTTGCCATAACGTTTGCATTCCAAGCAGAAATGAGGGTTACAAATTGTGCTTAGCCAAGGGGAAAAGCTTACACTGAAATAGTTATGACAACTTATAGCATACAGTGTATAGAAAGTTTGCAAAGTGCTTTTGCTTAGATTTGCCCATCTATTCTCCATAACACCCTGAGAAATGTGTGTTGCTGTATTAGCTTCACTTTATTGCTGACAAAACCAAGGATCAAAAAAGTGATATTTTTCAAGGGAACTTCTGATAAGGAACAGAGTGGGAAGATTCAAATCCAGGAAATATGGTCTTCAGTCTCTTTAGTATACCCTGAAATTATGTATTTATCACCTGTTAATATCTATTATCAGCAATATCAGCATGTAAAGGAAAGGCATTCGATATTTCTGGGCATCCAAACTACTCATGCAAGGTGCAATTTACACCCCACTACCCCTTCTAAAGGTCAAAGTATAGAAAGGATAGAAGACTTGTACTTCAATCCTGGCTACTCTCAAGAAAGTATATAATTAAAGAGAACAGTACTGTGCATGTTTAGCACTCTCCACCTCTTCCAGATAAATTCTGATAAAATTAATATCCAGAAAAGCTTTGAAATGGGAAAGAAGATATACAATTGTTAAAGCATATTCCCATGGATTTGCCTCAATGGTGGTGGTGGTGTTTATGGGTTCATTGGATATATTTTTTTGTTCACCGTATATTTTTGAGTAACTACTACAGGTCAGCATGATTCAGCATGTAAAGAACTAAAAATGACAACAACACAAAATGATTGCAGATTGTGGTAAGTATTAATAATATGAAGGAAATAAGTGGAGAAAGGCAAAGTGCTTTTAAATGAAGAGGTCAAGAAAGCCTTTCTGGGGAAGTAAACTTTAAACTGAGACCTGGAGGAAGAACTGGATCCAGGAACATGGGACCCTAAGGAAGAATGTTCCACAGAGGACACAGAAAGAGCAAAGGTTCTGAGACAGGGAAAGAATTTGAAGTGTGCTAGGAACTGACCAAAGAGCATAACTGGGCTCAGTGGGCAAAGGGAGAATAAGCAGGGTGTGACAATTGAAAGGTGGCAGGACTGGGTCACACAGGACCTGGTAGCAATGTAAGGGGAGTGGATTTTACTCTTAATACCGTGGAAAACGTTGATACGATTTAAGCAGAGGTGACATGATCTAATTTACACAGAAAAAACATGAATACAGAGGATCTACAGAGATTGGGTGGAGGTGGCCTAGAGCTGAAGCAGGAGACAGCTGGGATAGTACTGGCATGAGGAGACAGTGGTGTGAACTATGGTGGTTAGCTGTGGAGTGCAGAGAGATGGGTATTTGTAAAACAAATGAATGAATCTTTTTTATTTCAATGTAAAATAATGCACCTAACTTCTGCCTAGAGTCCAATGGCATAGCCAATATTCATTTTACCTTTACAAAAATCCTGGAGCCCTTAAGAATTATGCTAAACTACTCTGCCGGTATTTTGCAAATGGAACAACAAAGCATGGATGACAGCACATCTGTTTGTAGCATGGTTTACTGAATATTTTAAGCCCATTTTTGAGACCTACAGAGCAAGAAATTTTTTTTTCAAAATATTACTGCTCATTTACAGTGCACCTCATCACCAAGAGCTCTGACGGAGATGTACAAGGAGATTAATGTTCTTTTCATGCCTGCTAACACATCTATTCTGTAGCCCATGGATCAAGGAGTCATTTTGACTTTCAAGTCTTATTATTTAAAAAATACATTTTGTAAGGCTATAGCTGCCATGGATAGTGATTCCTCTGCTGGATCTGACTAAAGTAAATTAAAAACCTTCTGGATGATGGACATGTTTGAAACTCGGACTTGGGGAGGGAGGTGGGGGCAGGGGCAACATATGTAACAGAAACATCTGTACCCCCATAATATGCTGAAACAAATAAAAAATAAAAAATAAAAAAAAAAAAAAAAAAAAACCTTCTGGAAAGGATTCACTATTCTAGATGCCATTAAGAATATTCATGATTTGTGGAAGGAGGCCAACATGTCAGCATTAACAGGAGTTTGGAAGAAGTTGATTCCAGCCTTCATGGATGACTTGGAGTGGCCCAAGACTTCAGTGGAGGATGCGACTGTAGATGTGGTGGAAGCAAAAGAAGAACTAGAATTGGATCCTGAAGGTGTGACTGAATTGCTGTAATCTCATGATAAAACTTGAAGGGATGAGGTGTTGCTTCTCATGGATGTGCAAAGAAAGTGGTGTGTTTGAGATGAAATCTACTTCTGGTGAAGATGTTATGAGCATTGTTGAAATGACATCAAAGAATTTAGAATGTTACATAAACTCAATTGATAAAGCAGTGGCAGGGTTCTAGAGAATTGTCTCCAATTTTGAAGGAAGTTATACTGTGGGTAAAGTGCTATCAAACAGCATCACATGCCACAGAGAAATCTTTCATGAAAGAAAGAGTCAATCAACATGGCAAACTTCATTGTCTTATTTTAAAAATTGCCACAGCCACCCCAACCTTCAGCAGCCACCACCCTGATCAGTCAGCAGCCAACAATATTGAGGAAAAACCCCTCACCAGCAAAAAGATTATGACTTGCTGAAGGCTCAGATGATCGTTAGCATTTTTTAGCATGGGATAAAGTATTTTTAATTATGGTATGTACATGGTTTTTTTTTTATTAGAAGAAATGCTGTCACACACATACTAGAATATAGCAATTGTAAACATAACTTTTAGTGGGCATGTGAGGAGCACAGAGAATTGAATTCATTATTCCAGGTTTGAATATGACATTCTTCCATACAAAGGTTTTGTTTCTAAACTTTTGTAATGATGCCCAACACTTTTGAGTTTCAGCAGCATAGTGCTCTACTCACTGCATTCAAAGACCATTCTAAATCATATTTATTTATGAAGGTATTGATGAGGCTAGATTATACCTTTTGGGCAGAAGTTCTAAGCTTTTATTCTAATTTTTCTTAAATCTTTCAAACTTTGTAATAGTTGCCATCTATTGCTATGCGTTTGCAATTAGATCTAGAACCTTGTGTATTAACCCCTAAACAGTTATTTTTAAGGAATGTTTAAAAGTGAAATCTTTCCAAGGTTTTTCTTATTTAAAAACCAAGACAAAAATTTATTCAACCTTTCTACCATTGGTTTTGATTTGTTTTAGCCAGAATACATTCCCTTTCATTCATTACAGCAAGCGGGTATTTCTTCACCCATCCCTCCCAACATCCTGTTCTCAAGTCCTGGTAAAATGCTTTAAGATTTGAGTAATGATGAGGTTGACTGCTGTATTATGATGACGTGGCTTGCTTCATTTTGAACTCATGCCTAGTAAAATTATGGAACCTAATGTTAGGAATATTGAAAAACCCTGGTGATTTCTTTTTCTTTTGATATTCATTCTGATATAGAATTTGAGCCCACAAAACTGAAAGTGAGTTTCTTTCAGGACATTTTCTTGCTTATCTGTACTGTTTTGTTATTTTTTTTGGGAGAAATTTTTACGTGGCTCCGTATTAAATTGTCATGGTTTTAGTTATTTATGGCTCTTTAGTAGGTGCTTAGCAAGGTGCGCCATTATTTATTTGTTTGTCTTTCACTCTTTTGCAAATAGCTAACAACTGAGTGGATCAGCAAATCTTAATTTGGGCACTAAATTTTCACTGGAAAACATTTGTCTGTATTTAGATTTCATAGAATTTACAATTGAAAAAGTAGATTCACGTACCCAAGTTGTTCCAAATACATTTAAACATTTTTTAATAACCATATCGAAGATTGGTTTTAAAATTTAAATTTAATTAAAGTTAAATTAAATATAATGTAAAATTAATTAGAATCAAATGTGATTTATAATTAATTAAGATTAAGCATTCAGTTCCTCAGTTGCACTAACCATATTTCAATATCTGCATGTGGCTGGTGACTACAGTATTGGACAGCACAGGTTTGGATGGTTTGATGTAATTCTGAAGAGTCTCATCTGTTGCATCCCTCATACGTTTTTAACTTCTATAGTCCTTTTTTCTTTCTTCTTTTTTTTTAAAAAACATATTTGGTATGTAATGTCTCTTCCTTTCAAGTAATTTCAAATCAGAATGATCACACTCTGGTTCAAGTGGCATTTTGTTCCTTTATAGTTTCAGTGTCTTTCAAGTCACAGTCTGAGAATGCGTTCATGGAGTTGGCATGTAATATCAATTGCCTGTGAAACTGTACTTATCCTAGGGAATGACATTCTCATCTACTGACCAGATGACTAGTTATCCTTCCAGTTCCAGTTTAGGCACACACATGCTTGCATTGTTTGCCTGTATATTCTGGAGTCCAGTGTATAGTCAGGATTTGCCAGAATTTAAAAGGCCAGTGCTGGGTAATTTTTATAGATAGCATTTCTCAAGTCTTCAGACTTCTTGATATATTTACTTACAGTGAATGCATAAGTGTTGATGGAAATTTAGTGTGGAATTTACTTAATATGTTTATACTGTTCTTCTGTGAAATAAGTTCAATCTATCTGTCATGTTGATTATTGACTGAGAATATTTTGTCTGTGTGTGTGTGTGTGTGTGTGTGCATGTGTTAAACTTTGCACTATCTTTAAATTAAAACTATTTCCTATGATCCAGGGGATTTCTAGGTGTCTCTGTGATTGAAATCTTTGAGTACTTTTATTCTAGAAGAATTATTTAATATTCTTGCAGACTGTAAAAATACCACGTTAGATTGATTAATCATTTATTTGTTTTATTTATCATACATTTATGAAATATTTTCTGTTTTCAAAGTAATGCATTCTCTAAGGGAGAATTCTTGACCTCTCTCTGCAAGTAACTTGTATTTTCACTGACATATTCCATTTTACGATAGCTAATCTGTTAAAATACTAGCCATGGGACTCATAGCACTATGCTAGTTGGTCATCTTGGCTGGACACATCTGTCTGCTCTTGTCAGAACATAAAGCTATGTGAAAACAAAGGAAAACTAAACAATGTAATTGAGCCTTGTTCACCACTCAGTCACTAAATTATTGAATGTCCATGGAAAGAACACTTAACCTTTTTTTCCCTGTTTCCCCATTGATGAGCCAAGGATTATGGTAAATGTCTTATTCCCCACCCTAGAAATTTTAAGGCTCAATGGTAAGGATCAGCTGAGCCTTTCTTGTGGCCAAATGGCTTATGCTAGAGTGAAGAAAACCTGGTGTCTGGAATTGAAGGAGAAGAGAGGCAGCTACCATAGGTTGGATGATTTTACATCAAGTTTACAGCAGCTGCTGAAAGAGGCAGACCAAGAAGTAGAAAAAGAGGAAAGCATGAATATACCCATCTCCTTCTCTCCCCTCCCACATTTGTACCCCCGTAATATGCTGAAATAAAAAAATAAAAATAAAAAAAAAGAAAAAGAAGAAAGCAAGAAGCACAAACCATGGACAGCATTAGAAGGAGAATAATAGAAGTTTGGATGTCCTGAGCCCCAGTGTTTCTCCCCAGCTTCAGTCAGATGCAGAGAGCATATTTGTTGTTGCTTCCTAGTCTCCCCAGAAAGCAAAGCCTGAGGCAAAAGGCTAAGTTTGAGTACTTTATTGGGGAAGTGTCATCCTGGAGAGTGAGAAGTACAAAGTGAGCAAAGCAGGGAGAACACACATTACAGAATCAGCCATGGCAATGGGTGACTGCCGCTCAATCCCCTGGAACATCAGGAAGGATGTATGGCATATCTCAGGACTTTATCCATCCACACTCATCCCCTCCTGGTTAAAAGTCATCCCATGAAGTGTTTAATTCCTCCTGCATTTCTGGGTCACGCATGTATGGATGTGGAGCAGGTTCAGGGCTGTCCTGTGCCTTACAGCAGCACCACTGAAAGTACAATCAGTGGATGGTAGACTTGTCACTAGTCCATGATAAGAACAGAAATTGAGAGTAAGTGTTCAGAAATTTTACACCATCTCGACTGAGAAATTTTATGTCTGGAATAAAACTGAGAAAATTTAAAAATGTTTATTTAAAAAATTTACATAACTATAATAAATCTATTATATAATGACATATGTAAAATAATGTTTAATGATTGTATTATAAAATGTAATATTTAATGATTATGCTTTGTAAAACAAATGATTTAATGGGGAGGATAACATTGTTTTACATTTTATCAAATTTCTTTAATGTCTGGTTTAGTAGAAGACAGCTGGATTCCCATATCTGCTTGTGAATTTGTGTTGTAAAAAGTGGATCCTATATTTATCCAAAAGATAATTATTAAACATTTGTCATATGCTAGTTGCTATGGATAAATACTGATGTTATAAACATGAAGAAGATTTCATCCTCCTCTATTTGGATTTTAAAGTTTAGAAGGAAAAATAGGTTAAAAAAAAACCAAGAAATGACAATATGATGTAAGTCCTAATGTAGGTAATATTCTGAGGGACCAGATAGGGTGACCCATTACTCGTAGAAGGAACTAGGAGAGATGCATAGTAGATTACATCATAGTCTTAGTGTACAGTCATGTGTCACTTAATGGTGGGGATAAGATCTAGGAAATGCATCATTAGCCAATTTTGTTATTGTGTGAAAATCATGGAGTATATTTACACAAATCTAGATGGTATAGCCTACTACACATCTAGGCTATATGGCATAGCCTATTGCTCCTAGACTACAAAACCTGTACAGCATGTTACTATCCTGAATACTGTAAGCAACCGTAACACAAATATTCATGTATCTAAACATATCTAAATTTAGAAAAGTTATGATAAAAATTATGGCATTAAAGATAAACCATAGTATACTGTACAGGGCACTTACCATGAATGGAATTTGCAG